>JANAVB010031417.1:26385712-26477771 GCA_029216955.1 Iris pallida | reverse complement strand
CCTAGCTATACGGCCGATACATATCGATAGGACAATACCAATTCGCTAAGGTCAATACCATCCGATACGACCTATACCAAACCGATATACCGATACTAATCTGCTACGATCGATACTAAGTACATACGGATACGATACCGATACCGATACCGATAGTGCGATACCGATACGATAGTCCGATACCGATAGTGCGATACCGATACCGATAGTGCGATACCGATAGTTCGATACCGATACCGATAGTCCGATAGTCCGCTAGCGATACCGATAGTTCGATACCGATACCGATAGTTCGATACCGATAGTTCAATACCGATACCACTAAGTCCAATTGATTCCTCTTAAGCGGCGTGGGCTTCGACGAGGGCGGAGCAAGGGACCGCGGTGAGCTACAACCCCTGCAGGGGTACGAACCGTGCGGTGGCAAGGGCAGAGGAGGGAATGGGGAGGAAAATGCTAAGTCTACAAGCAAATGTTTACAACTTTCTTACAACCTCTTTCTTCCACCCTTTACACATGGGTTCCACCGAGTCCCCCTTCTCTCTCATCCCTTTGCTACATGTGCTCCATCCGACTACACCACCACTTTTTCTTCTCCTCCAATCGAAGTCTGATACGTGGCGGTCGTAAAAAATTTGTAAGTATTTGATTGTAGGCATAACAAAGCTCAATGGAGGTGATTTGGGAAAAGAACGTGCGAGAGAGAATAGAAAAATTAATAATAATAATTATAATAATAATATTTATTAATAAATGATTATATTAATAATAGTTAATAATTAATAATGAATATTAATTATTATTTTTAATTCGTACAAAAAAATTACTGGTTTTGGGTAACGTGACCATATTCAAAAGTGAGAAATCATATCACTTCTCAGCTACCACTTAACTACAAACCAAACGTAAGAACTACAAAAAGTTACACTTTCGAACTCCACTTCAACAACCATCCAAACGAAGGAACTCATAAAATAGGCACACGCATAACGTGCATACTCAAACTTTTCACTTTCATATTTTTTTACTTCGTTCTACTAGTGAAATTCTTTCTACTCCTTTCTTCTCGATTGACGTCACCATCTTCAGCGAAGAGTTTAAAGTATCAATTGTTTCAGCAATTTCAGGTAACACAACAGATCAAAGTATCTCAAATGATTTTGTCCTCACATGCTACTTTAGCCCAAGTCCACAATGTATTTACATGTTTTTTTTTTTTTTTTATAAGGGCACATCAAAACTTGATCAGGGCTAGCCAGAATTGGGGCTAACCCATGTTTGAGAAAAAATTACTGGAGCTATCTTATTTTTCTATTCATGGGGCTATCCCAACCCCCCCTCCCCCCCAAACCCCAAATTTTATTCCTCCTCTCCTCTTCTTCGTCTTCTTCTTCTTCTTCTTCTTCTTCACAATTTTCCACTCCCCAAACTATATATCTTCTTCTCCTAATTTTTTATTCTAAACCCTAGTTTTCTTCTCCAACATTTTCATCAAAATCCTAGTTTTCCTCTCCACAATTTTCATTATCATCATTTTGATTTCTCACAAATAATGCATAAAATAAATCATAACATGTTTATTTCATTCTTTCTCACAAAAAAATGCATGAAAATAAACCTTAAAATGTATATTTCACTATATTATCAAGATGGAAATAAATTCTAACATATGTTTTTCATTCGGCCATTTCGATTTTAGGTCTGTCAGAAATTGTGACAGTCCTAAAATGTACTTGCTGTACAGCAAGTACCTTTTAGAACTGCCACAATTTCTGACAGTCCTCAATACTTCTAGGACTGCTAGAAATTGTAGCAGTCCTGTTGTATAGGAAAGTCAGTAAGGTCCTTTCAGGACTGCCACAGTTCCTGGCAGTCCTCAATACTTCTTGGACTGCTAGAAATTGTGGCAATCTTGTTGTACAACAAGTTTCTTTCAGGACTGTCACAATTCCTGACAGTCCTCAATACTTCTAGGACTGCTAGAAATTGTGGCAATCTTGTTGTACAACAAGTTTCTTTCAGGACTGTCACAATTCCTGGCAGTCCTCAATACTTCTAGGACTGCCAGAAGTTGTGGCAGTCTTGGTATAAACTTGCTCAACAAATCGATTTTGGTAACCCAATTTCTTCTATAACTAGGATTTTCCATTGGGTTTAGAGAAAAAAATATATGAAAATTAGAACAGAGTAAAAAAAAAACTGTGGAAAAAGATATTTTTTTTTTTTTCTTCTTCTTGTTCTTGTTCTTGCTCTTGTTCTTTGCTCTTTGTTCTTTGTTCTTTTTGTGAAGAAGGAGAAGAGAGAGAAAAAAATAAAAAGAGTTGTCTTTTATACCTAAGAATTGGATAGCCTTGAGTAAATTTTTCAGTGATAAACTTGTAAATAAATGAAAGTTAAGAATGGGACAGACCTGATCAATTTTTGATGTTTCCTTATAAAAAATCTTCTTTTTTGTCGACTTTCCGCTAATGGGTTATTGGATCAGGTTTAACTGGTCATATGATTGGAAAATCATTTTTTTTGCTAAATTAGTTTCACTTTATCGTCTCCATTTCCTACTGGCACTTTGGATGGAAGCATTTCTAATATTATGTCCTATACATGCCAATTTGTTTTGGTATTTATTATATAAGTAAAATCATTAAGTTTTTGAGATCCTCGGTAACTTTATTTTCTAATCACTCCATCTTTCAGGAACTTGTAACATGGAAGATGATTGGCACATGGCGTGAGTTAGGCGATCTGTATAATCTAGAAATTTTTTATGCTTCCGCCACATCTCTCGGTAAGACATATCTATAGATTTGGACTCTCGACTAGGACACACTTCCCACCGAAACTTAATGAAATTTGTTACTAGTTTAAGCAATGAGTCTTATCGAATGTGAGTCATGTTAGTTGGGTAAACACCATCATCTATTATATCCGGTTAGAATTAATAAAATAGCAACTCAACATTTGATTTAGTCAATTCAAACATTTGGGGACCTCGTCCCATTGTATCAAAATATGAATTTTGTTATTTTATAACATTTGTTGATGCTATTTCACGTTTGATTTGATTTTTCCATTGAAAAATTGCCCTGAAATATTATCCAACTTAACTCTCATTAGAGAAATCCAAACAAAATTTGGTAAAACAATTAATTAAATCCTTAAGGAGGAATAATGCTAAATTTGGTAAACACAATTAAATTCTTGACCAGTAAGTCCTGATTGTCATAATTAGTCGAATACTCTTTTGAATATCACCTCCCATTTAGAAGATCACACGCAAAAGTGATGATGCAAATAACTCGGAACAAGCGTTGGAGCGCTAAAACAAAAAGCACTAAAATAATGACCCGTCCTAGGGCAGCTACAAAACGGGTTAATTAGCGTTTAAATCCAATATTTTATACCAATTTAGAGTTTAAGTCTTAGTATATCCAATTGAAAATTTTAGGCCAAATAAAACCGGCCCATGTCCGGTCCGAACTCGTACTTTATGAACTTGAACGGCCCGACCGGTCCAATGCCGATCCCTAGATCTAGCTGTCGAGATTCTTAGCAATTATTAGAACGACTAGTGTTACTCAAGAAGAATTTAGATGATCGTCAAAGTTTACAACAAATAAAGATACCGTTATGGCCTGTTTAGTAAACAGTAAGTGTAGAAAAAATTGAATTTGAATTTTGATGGATAGAAAGTGGATAAAAAGTGTAGGAAAAGTTGGAGTAGTATCACTACCAAAATAAGTAATATTAGCGACGAATTTAGCGACGCCAGTCATATACGTCGGTAATATTTGTGTATTTAGCGACGTTATATAAAAACGTCGTTGAACGTCACTATCAGCGACGTTTAGCGACCGTTAGCGCCACACATTATGCTTTGGAAAGCTGACGTCGCGGTCTAGTCGCAAAACGTCGCTGTTTGTTTAACTCAGCGACGTTTTGTGACTCCATATTAGGGACGTCGCCAGTTTTTATTGAATAGCGACGTCCTTTATGGACGTCGCTAAAATGTTTCATATAGGGTTCCACTCGATCGATCTTTTATTTTCTTTCACCCAAAATTTTCAATCTCCCGCTCCCCAAATTTCTCTCCCCCTTTCTCTCTCCTCTTCGGGGACCCCCTCCCTCCGGCGACCGCTCCCTCCGGCTCCCCCTCCCCGCGGTGACCCCCTTCCCTGCGGCGACCCCCGTTCCTCCGACGTCCCTCCTCCACCGTTGATTCCCCTCGTCGACGCTGATCCGACTCCGACGCCAACCCGACTCCACCGCTGCTCCAGCCCTGGCGACCCTGATCCGACTCCGACCAAGGCAGGTAAACCCTAACCCTAACTCCCTCCTCCTGATGTGCTGACACAGACACGATACGACATACACGACATACACACACACAGACACGACACACACGATACGCACACACACCACTACAAGAAAATAAAACATACTTTGTGATCACCACTAGGGTAGTTTTCATGTCGGATCTAGACAAACTCAGCAGCCATGACTTATGATCCCGTCCTTTCAAGTCTTACAGGTACAAGTCCTACGGTTGGGTCACAAGTTAGGGTCGAATCGAATCTCTTCCAACTTTATTATAGGTATTTCAATATGATCTATAACCACATTAAGAATTGGACAAATGTAAGATAGTCCTAGTGGAAGCGTAGCAGGCATCTGACCTGATCGGAGTGTTAGTAACTGTTTAGAGTGTTGGTGGGTGTGTGAATAATAATAATAATAATAATAATAATAATAATAATAATAATAATAATAATAATAATAACAACAACAACAACGTTAAGAATTGGTATACTTCACGATACCTAGCATGATTTTGATGATCAACATTTGGGAACATATCCTATTAGTCCAAAGATGAGCCCATCAAAAATAGGATAATTAAAATAAGATCCTCTTGACCAAGTAACAACTCTAGCAAGATGGTCGCTAAGAACCCAAGACTAAGACTTATAAGTTCTGGTTTTTAACTCAATAGGAAAAAAATCTAAATCGGTTTTAATTCGATTTTCGATTGATTTTAGCGCATCCAAGGTCATTTTTATGATCGATTATAAATGTTATCTTTGTTTGGGCATGCACATGTTTGCTCTTGTTCTTAGTCATGGGTGAGCACATATACCTATGTACCGCTAGTCGCACACCCGTACTAAACCCACCCGCATATGCGTTTATATTCTTGAGAAACACAACCACTACGGGCGCACCAGATCTATAACTGCTCGCACGTGCATGCTTGTTCTATTACTGCGGGCGAGAACAAACACATTTACCCGCATGAGCACCCATGCACCTTTATGTCATGGACGCTTGTGCAATAAGCCACCCCCTTAAAATATGACTAAGTTCTCTATAAGGGTCCTACTCTCCCTCTTCCCTTTCCATCCTCATATATACAGTATAAGTTTTTAAGCGAAAAATGAGGTTGTTGAACTACCAAAAAAGGGGTAAACCAATGTGATCATGAACAGACAATCTTTTTGAAAGTTTGAGCGATGTTGGCGCTATTGACGCAAAAATTGAGGCATCTATTTTGTACTTAACAGTCGCATGTCACATGAATCAAGGTGCATGATTCATCGCTTTCAATTGAAGTGTCATCGACGCATGATTTTTTGAAAATCAGAGTATCATTTATGGCTGACAGTGCTCTAGCCTGTACCTATAAATAAGAGTGGATATATGTGAGTGAGTGTCATTAGAGTGTTAGAGAGTTAGTTCAGTCCTAGTACCTAGAGTGTATAGAGTATCTTAGAAGCATAGGTATGATTGGTACAGTGTTTTGAGCCATTCTCTAGAAATTAAATTTACTTATGCCAAGCCTTTTGGGCCTATCAGAGTTATAGATTTTTTTCGAAAATCTAGTATAACGTTGATTACCTCAAAAGGCTTGCATAAGTAAGAGTGTATAAAGTGAGTATACTAGTAGTATATCGTAGTATCCTAGAGTGTATAGAGTGAGCTTCCCTACTTCTTTTTTTCTCATTCGGTTCATTGAGCCGACTATTCCGCATCATATGATATCTACCTCTACCTCAGCCTAGAGAAGTGTGGAAATATTAATGTTAACCAAGGTTCATAGTATCGGTATTGGTATCGGGCAATTCATTACTAAGGGCAACATGAAAATCTCATCAACCTTTTCGGTCTATAAGAGTTACTTCACTCAGTTTGTCAAGACAAGTAAACTTTTTAAATGTTTACGGTATATATACCGTCAACATTTGGTTTTGCCTTGTAGCTACAGGCAGTTGCCTGCATTTTGCCTTATAACTTGGCCTATGGCCTATGCTTGAGCAGTGTGGACTTCCAGGTTAGGGTGTTAGTTCATGATTAGCATTGTTTAGATATTAGTTTCAGTTAAAGGGTTAGTTTAGATTAGGATATTAGTTTATGTTAGAAGGAATATGAGAGTTAGTAGATGTTAAAGTAGGATATTAATTTATTAGTTAGGATAGATAGTTTGAGTTAGGATACTGCTCAAGCACAGGCCAAAGGGTCGATATTGGGTATTAATTTAAAAAGTTTTACTTGTCTTGACAAACTGAGTGAAGTAACTTTTGTAGACCCAAAGGGTCGATATTGGACAGTTGGTGTCGTGTACTCCTACAAGTACAATTATACCTCGACAGACACCTTTTTTACAAGAGGTTGGGGAAAATTTGCCCTTAGTAATGAATTGCAAGTAGGAGACAAGTGCATTTTTTGAGCTGCTGTCAAAGGAAAATAATAATATTGTGATAGATGTTGAAATTCTCGAAAGACGAAAGCAACTTAAAAGTATTTGTGGTGGTGAATACACCCCTAGTGCAGCATTGTTCCTTAACATTGGAATAGGATTCAGCTTGGCACTCGTCTCTAAATAGACCCCTAGTGTAGCATTGTTCCTTAACATTTAAACTCCAAATTTCCTCCTATAAGAATATTATGTGCTAATAGAGTTCTTTCTTATTTCGACTTAAAAATTTTCTGCAACTGTAGAACTCTATGATGATGTAGAATGTACAGTCAAAACATGACTTAAATTTTCTGCAAAGATTTGCAGCTTCAAAATATGACTTACGTAACCCAAGCTCAACTTGCTGAATGATTGTCAAAACAATATTAAATTTTCAAGCTGAGACGGCCAATTCATTTGTGAGTAATAGTGAAGAAGTGGCAATGAGTGAAATGTCACCAATAATCTCAGTTTTCTCTAAACTGACACTCTCTACTGACCTCTATCTAAATTGCGCACCCATATCTAAACTG
This sequence comes from Iris pallida, assembly GCA_029216955.1. Lineage (NCBI taxonomy): Eukaryota > Viridiplantae > Streptophyta > Magnoliopsida > Asparagales > Iridaceae > Iris > Iris pallida. The sequence goes on along the minus strand of JANAVB010031417.1, from coordinate 26,470,508 downwards.
CCTTAACATTCATTTACTGACTGCAATGTGCATGTATCTATCTTACAGAATTATCCTCAATTGGATATGGATATGAATTACTGCTTACGGAATCGTTCGTGGATGTACAATCGTTATCCTGATGACATGTACGGTGTATGGGATGAATTCATAGAGGGTGTACAGCAGTTCCTGCAGTTTGCCAAGGCGTTCCTTCAGTACATAGACGGTACCAAAATTAAGCGTCCGTGTGTGAGATGTCGCAACTTGAAATATCATCCAGAAGTAGAAGTCACGTATCATTTATACTCGAAGGGTTTCACGTCGAATTACTATCAGTAGAGCACGCACGAAGAACTTGTGTCTTTAGCATCGGAGTATGAGCCTTATGTGGATATCTACAACAACGCTGCTTATGACGATGGGTTGGTGAACATGATTTTTGATGTGGCGGGGCCTAGTTTCGATCCGAACGATCATGATGCACCTAAGGAGGCACCGAACGCCGATGCTGCACAGTTCATGGAGTTGCTGGAGAATGTAAGGACTCCATTATATCCTGGTTGAGAGGATCATTCACCGTTGGAGGTGGTTACAAGATTGTTGAGCATCAAGTCCGATTTTAACATGATCGCAAGATTGCTACAACCGTCTTATGGAGTTGCTTATAGAAATATTGCCTGAGGGTGCTAAGTTGCCTAAAGACTTCTACCGGTCTAAGAGGATGGTAAGATCGCTCTGGATGGGATTCGAGAAAATTGATACATGTCGCAACGGGTGCATGTTGTACTACAAAGATGACAAGTATGAAGATGCCTGCAGATTTTGTGGTGCCGATCGCTACAAGGACAGTGGTAGAGGAAAGTCTGTCGGTGCTAGGAAGCCTACCGATTCGATGCACTACTTGTCGTTGACGTCGCGGTTGCAGCAGGTTGTTTATGGTGAAGGAAACTGCAGAAAACATGAGTTGGCATAAGCGGGAACAGGCCGAAGGAGTGTTGGATCACCCATCTGATAGAGAAGCATGGAAGCACTTTGATCGAGAGTATCCAGATTTTGCTTCTGATCCACGTAATGTCAGATTGGGTCTCTGCTCCGACGGTTTTACCCCATTCGGACTTTCGGGATCCCAGTATTCGTGTTGGCCTGTGATCGTCACTCCGTACAATCTACCGCCTTGGATGTGCATGAAGACTCCGTATATGTTCCTCACCGTTATTATCCCAGGTCCGAACAATCCGAAAAGGAACATCGATGTGTATTTACAGCCATTGATTGATGAGTTGAATCAGCTGTAGGAAGTAGGTTCCAACACGTACGATTGTCACGATCCGCTACCCAAATTGTTGGGCCGGGCCGAGTCATGTCCAGCCTACGCTTGAGATAAAACGTAGTAAGCTGTTCTAAAGATAATTAAGATAAGACCAAAGTGTGCTAACAGTTCTATATGTAATATTGAGTCAGAATATATCCAAACACAAAATCATCTCGTATATAAATATGTTCCAAGTACATGGCCAAAATATAAAGCTGGATACAGGTCCAGTCACAAAATACATAGTTTAACAGCATGACTACTCTCAAAGTCCCGAGCATCTACACAAACTAGACGAGTTTCCCCGCAGGTGCATCCTCGTAAAGTAAAGCCTGATCCTCGACAGCAACTCCATAATAGGAATCGTATAGTAACTCCTCCTCGGTAAGTATACCTACAACGTTATCCTGTCAGGACGGGAGCAAGTACTGATTCTAACAAACTAAGTATACGAAACATAAAATGAACAAAAATGTAATAAACTAGAATCATGGCAAATCATATTTTAATTGGAAGATGTAGAATTATCCGAAGAGGAAGACGAAGCCGACGAAGGCGAAGATGAAAGTGAAGATGAGGAGGAAGATGAGGTCGAGGAAGACGAACAAGATGATTATTCTGAAGATGATTGAGAGAGATGTACTTTCATCTTGTAGAACGTACTATCTGAACTTAGATGTTTCTTGTAAAATATACTATCTGGACTTAGATGTTTCTTGTAAAATGTATCATCATATGTTGTCTTGGTTATTATCTTGTCTTTGTTGCCCTTTCATATTTCTAGTGTCAATTATTTGTTGTCTTTGTTGTATCTCATCATATGTTGTTATCAGGCATGACAGGTCGTCGCGGATCATTCCGTATTTTCTGACATGTGGCACGGGGTATTGATACTGGCAGAGGACATAGTACTCCTTCGGTACCTACTGGTGGTACTGCTAGAGGATGGGGTTCTTCTTCGGTATCTTCTACTGGTACCGGATCTGGATCCTCGTCGTCCAGTACTCCTGTGTATCGGACAGTAGCTCCGCCCGCCATGATGCTACGTGGCATATCTCCTGGGACGAGTAGTTCCAGGCCTGAGACTGCTCCCGAGACTAGCGTTCCTCCTGCTGATACGACGATGGAGGCAGATGAGCAGATGGAGGAGGCTGCGCCGACGGCCGACCAGTATCAGGCAGATGATGCCTGCGCACCTCCGGAGGAGACGAGGACGGAGATCTGGACCGACGGTACAAAGTAAGTATTTTGGTTTATCATTTTTTTCTGTGTTTATCATAAATTAACTTTTCTCATGAATATAATATGTCTGTATAGATATCTCCTCCGTCGGTACAGAGACGCCTAGGCCAGCTCATGAGGCAAAATTATGGTGGTCCTTGGATAAACTACTCGGATGCTCCGGACGATAGGAAGGCCTACTGGTTTGTGCACTTCAAGGTTAAAATAGATTTGCTTTTAACATTAATCATTTGATTTATGCATATTATATATTACTAAAAATATTTGGTTTGCGTACTCTTCTAGGATATGTTTTTCTATCCACCGCACCAGGCCGAGCTGATCGAGGGGATGTTTTCTGCTGTCGCTGCTAAGCTGATCCGCGATGCTATTAATGATCAGAAGGCTCGTGATCGTGCCGGAAAGCCGATCCAAGGTTGGATCACCCCTGATCAGTGGGATGCGATGAAGGCTCGATTCAACGAGCCAAGGTACAAGAAAAAGTCCGAGAAGGCCAAGGCGGCTAGGCAACATGTCTCGAAGTGGTACGGTGGGTCGATTCCGATGACGGAACATTTCCGTCGTCTGGTATGTATTTTTCTTTCAGAAATATTATTTTAATGCAAATCCGATAAATTATTACTAAGATAATATATTTAATTACCGGTAAGGAAGGTCGGTAACGCCGATATAGTGACCGTCTTCCTGGCCACCCATCGGAAGGGTGACGGCCTTATTGACGAGAGGGCCGAGCTTGCCTATGTAAGTATTACAATACTATTTGTTAATTATAATACTTCGTGTTAATTTTAATATAACTTAGTAAATATGCATGCAAATAAATATTCATGTAGTTAGTAATAATAAGTACATTAATTAGAGATTAGAAATCATGGAGTACTATCCATACTTTCTAGGCCGAGTATCAGAGGTTTCGGGACCGGGCGACTGCTAGTGCACCTACTGCGGGAGAGGCCGGTACTTTCTCGCAGCCAACTCAAGCTCCGTCGGCGGACGAGCTGTGGATGACCGCCGCTGGTGGCCTCCGTAGGGGTACGTACTATGGTACGGGATCCTATGGCGCCATAGTTGCGAGCCAGTCCTCTAGGGCATCCCCTGCTAGTGTGCATGGTCCACAGCCGTCCCAAGAGTCTGCCCGAGTCCACCAGATGATGGAGTCTCTCCGGGACGAACTGCTACGACGGATTCAGGACCAGTCTCAGCACCAGTCGGACGAGCCTGCGCTTATAGCACGATTGGATGCGCTCGACCGCGGCATTATAGAGCTCCGGAATGTGACTGAGCGGACAGAGCAGAGCGTCACCGATCTTAGAGCGTCGACAGAGTACAGTGTATTGGATCTACAGGCATCACAGATGACCATGGGCGAGAGGCTGAGATTGGTGCAGGATTCGGTGGCTGATAGCAGTGATAGAATATTATCTACCATGGATTCATACCACCAGCGACTTGCAGCATTAGGAGCGTTATCGTCCTCCGGGTATACCTTCATCATCGTCGACTTCGCCGGCGCCACTGCCTTCTTCATCGACACCGACTCCACCGACGTCACTACCTCCTTCATCTGTGTCGATTTCACAGGAGGACTATGAGCTTTTCTTGGCCCTTCGTCGCGGCGTGCCCCCTCCTGCTCCAGATCCCCAGTAGTCCTACTTAGGACTGTTTGTATTGATTGTTTGAGTACTTGTTTTTCTTTGTATTTGTTTGTGACACTTATTTGTTTGTGACACTTGTTTGTTGGTTGCATAGATACATTGGTTATTGGTTGTGTAGACCCATGACAAGTTGTATATTGGTTTATATATGTTGTGTCACGACCCGCACACTAGGTAGGGGCACAAGTGCGTGACGACGCCTAGCCTGCACCGTAAAAATGGCGAAGAACGCTGTAGTTCTACTAGCCAACAACAGTATATAATAACCTGTCATCTCCGCACGGAGGTATATAATATGAAATACTGATAAGCTCAATCATAATCTAGAAGGAAGAATCATGACACGAAAACTAGATAGATAAAAACCATAAGTGCAATATCCAGCTCAACAACGAGAGAGAAAGACAAAGTAATATAGTTTTACAATCCCAAAATATAATAACATATGCATAAGTAGCAAGCTGGAGACAAGGTCCAGTCCAAATAACTCTAACTAAACAATAGGTAAAGTCTCGTCAAGCGGAGCTAAGCCCTGATGAACCAAGGTCTCCAGGTCTAAGCCCACTATGTCATCCGGACCGTAGTAGGTACTGTAATCCTTCTCATCAGCATCTGTAAGATTTTGTCAACATATTCAGTCAGGATGGAACGAGTACAATCAACTAACAACAGTTCACAAGATATGACAAAAGCTATAAGACTGTAAATAGAGAGTATATACAAGAAATCATAAAAAGTACATGTGAGTATCATGGCAAGGTAAGCTGTAAATCTAGAGCTAGAACAAGGCAAGTAAAACTGATCATGGTATATACAAGAATCAAGAATCATCTATCTAGGTGTGTGAGTACTAGCTACAACATGTGGCCGGCTTGGGATATTGCACAATAGTAACAGGCCTGGCTAACCATACGTGGGGTGTATGATCAACACTCACAATCAATCTATGCAAAATAGGCGTACAATAGGCTTGGCCACATATCTATACTAATACTCCCCCGCCCCGACTGATAGAGTGGATCCAAACAAGACACGTTACGACACGGGATTCTGCGAGAAGGGAGCAAGTCTCCTCGAGAATCGGTGTCCATATACTGCATAAGAACTACAAGGGGGCTTGTACAAGATATACCAAGATAATGAGGAATAACATCTCATGTCGGGATCCATGAATACCAATCTGTGTGACTAATGTGTCGAGAACAAGCATATCTACACTAATTACATGAATTATAACAATCATCATAAATTGGAAAAGTTATCAGAGAATGTACTCGCCTGTAATGTGATGGATAGATCGACTGAGTCCAAGAGCAGTGCCTCGAGGACCTATAGATGGAATACTGTATCAATATAATGGTTTGGAAGTGAAATTAAATCATACTGAGTCAAACTAGGTCAAGACACGTCAAACTAAGTCAATCTAGGTCAAACAAGGTCAAACTAGATTGTACAGGGTCAATCTAAGTCATATTAGGCCTAACTAGGTCAAACTGGGTCAATGCAAGTCAAACGGAATTAAACTAGGTCGAATTAAGTCAACAGTTGACTTACAGTTGACTTTTGGTCAACTGGTCAACTCTGGTCAACCCTAGGTCAACTCTAAGTCAACTTTAGGTTAAACTTGACTAACGTTGACTAACAGTTGACTTTGGGTCAACTGGTCAAGTTTGGTCAAGTTTGGTTAAGTTCTAGTCGATCATTAGGCTTCGGTTGACTTTCGGTTGACTTTTGGTCAAAATAGTCAATCGTGGTCAACCAAGGTCAAAGCTAGTCCAACTCCACTATTCCTAACTGTTACCAACCATAATAACCTAATTTTAACTATATCTTAAAGTATTAAACTCATATGTTGAGAAATGGGTATTATCCCTACTTATCCCATTTACCCTTCTACTCTAGTACTAAGACCAAGTAGCTTTACCTTAGGAGTTTCACTCCCGGCTTTCTAGGGTAGTAGGACACTAGCCTACTCTATCATTACCTACCAAGCTTCCTAGGTAAAGTGGACATCCAGTCCATCTTACGGTATATGTTGTCGATTTACCGATTATCTTGAGTATCGCGAGATACTCAATGATATCGTGTGATACCATCCTCCTAATCCCACACGAAACTCCGATTTTAACCTAGGAGCCTACCCACAAATCTAATTTACATTAACTAAGTCTCGTTCAAATTTGGACGCGTTCCGACACTCGGAACTCGAAATCACCCTTTCACTAAATTCCGACTCACTCACACTCCTCAAAATCCCATTCTAATACCACTCGCTTAGGACTAGTTGAGAGGTTATTTAGGGGGATATATTTGGGAGTATATATATATATATATATATATATATATATATATATATATATATATATATATATATATAGGGGTATATATACGTATATATATATATAGGTATATAAGTGTATATATATATGGGGTCTTAGGGCTAAAGTGGGGGTAGGGGGGGGGGGGGGGGGGGGGGGGGGCTTTTGGTGCTACTGCTATACTGCTGCTACTAATGCTTGCTGCTGCTGCTGTGGAGTTTGTGGGGGGGGGGGGGGGGGGGACAGCAGCTCCATTCCCCCCCAGCTGCTGCCACTGCTCTTCTTTCTTCCCTTCTATTCCCTCTCTTCTCACCCTCTAATTTCTCAATCTCTTCCTCTCATTCTCTCTAAATCTCTCCTCACACACATACATATCTATATATATATAGACACACATTCATATCTATATACATATAGATATAGATATACACACTCACACACATCTACATATATATATAGATACACACACTCACACATATATATCTACATACACACACACACACACACACACACACACACACACACACACATATATATATATATATATATATATATATATATATATATATATATATATATATATATATAGACTCACACACACATACATATCTATATATATATATATACACACACACATAGGGATATCTATATATATGGACACACACACACTCACACACATGGACACACATATATATGGACACACACACACACATATACATATATATGGACACACACACACACACATATACATATATATGGACACACACACACACACATACATATAAATATACATATATATATATATATATATATATATATATATATATATATATATATATAGACACACAAACACAAGGACACAAACACTAATCCTAGTTCCCCTAGGAGTCTCCCATAGGCCTCTAATCTCTACATAAAGGGACACAACCATGGTGTAGTTCCTATGGGTTCCAAAATCAATAAAATTCATGGGAAATAGATTTAGAGAATAGGTAATTTACCAATTAGGAGTAAATCCTAATGAAACTCTCTCCGATACGAATATTCTTGAAGAATGGACACTTTCACCTTGCACCTTTCTTCCAAACTTTGGTAGCACCCTTTCTTGACGGTGTAGAGAGGATCTATGGAAGACATTTGGGGAAAAAATGGAAGTTTTAGAGATCAAAACTCAAATCTAGGTTTAGGTTTTGGGGGAAACTCAAAATTAGGGAAGAACTTGAGAGTGGAGATGAGTTGAATGAAGAGGGAGGGTCCTCCCATGGTGGCCGGCCATGTAAGGGGGTTTGGGGGCATATGGCTAATGTCCAAAATGCCCTCCAAGCCTCCTTTAGGCCAAAATTTGACTTAGAAATTTTTCGGGGTTGGAACGGCCAAGTTAAAATCTACAAATTGATCGATTAAGTCACGGAGGAAATGTCTAAAGGTATCAGACTAATTTGTGGGATTTTACGGGCCATGTCTAACTTAAGTTTGGGTCTCGATCAGAGTCTAAGCTACCCCGGGTCTCCGATACAAGTCAGAATGAGCTGAAATTCGAATCCGACTCTAAAAATCCCCAAATAACAATAAAAATAAATAAAAATTTCTAAAATTCCCAAAAATGCAAAAATGACCATTTTACCCCTATTTATGAAAAGTGGGAGTGACAAGTCTACCCACCTTAAAAAAAATTTGTCCTCGAAATTGAATGAGAAACTAACACAGCAACATAAAAGAACAATGGAAGAAAAGAAAACAATTTACCTCAAGGCTCGAAGAGATATGGAAATCACTCCCGCATGTCGTCCGCTCTCTCCCAGGTAGACTCACTTGGAGAGTGGTGCCTCCATGCAACGCGAACCAAGGGAATGACCTGGTTCTGGAGCACCTTCTCTCTTCGGTCCAAGATATCAACCGGCTTCTCTGGATAGCTGAGAGTCGGTCCCACTTCGATCTCGGAGTGGTCTAAGACGTGACTGGGATCTGCCACGTACCGTCTCAGCTGTGACACGTGAAACACGTTGTGCACTCCCTCTAGTGCGGGCGGTAACTCTAGTCGGTAAGCCACTGCACCGACCCTGCCCAAGATACCGAAGGGTCCGATGTATCATGGACTAAGCTTCCCGCCGCCACCAAAACGAATCGTGCCACGCGTCGAAGAAATCCGCAGAAACACAAGATCACCAACCAAGAACAAAAACACAAGACTTAAAGCTTGATCTAAAACAATCACAATCAGACTCAAATACTAGAAAAATCTAAACTATACCTCAAACTCCAACGGCCTCCGGTGGCTATCGGCCCAATGCCGCTGCCTGTCCTGCGCCACCCGAAGTCTATCTTTGATAACCCTGACCTTCTCCGCAGCTTCCACTACCATCTCAGGGCCAAGCAAAACCCTCTCGTCGACATCATCCCAAGACAAGGGAGTATGGCACCTCCGTCCGTATAGAGCCTCGAATGGTGACATCTCTATACTGGCTTGGTAGCTGTTGTTGTAAGCAAACTCTACCAAGTGAAGGTGGTCCTCCCAAGATACCTCGAAGTCTAAGACACAGGTATGAAGCATATCCTCGAGGGTCTAAATCGTCCTCTCCGACTGCCCGTCTGTCTGGGGGTGGAATACGGTACTGAACTTGAGCGATGTGCCCAAGCTAAGCTGCAAACTCCTCCAGAAGTGAGAAGTGAATCGGCTATCCCGATCCGAGACTATGCCCACTGGAACCCCGTGCAATCGGACTATCTGCCGCACGTACATCTCGGCCAGCCTCTCCGTAGACAAACCCACCTTGAAAGGCAAAAAGTGGGCCAATTTGGTCAATCGATCAACAATGACCCAAATCGTATCCTTCCCTCCTGGAGAGCGCAGAAGTCCAGACACAAAGTCCATAGTGATATGCTCCCACTTTCACTCAGGAATGGGTAGTGGCTGGAGCAATCCACCTGGTCTCTGCCTCCCGGCTTTCACCTGCTGGCACACCAAGCATCTAGAAATGAACTGAGCCACCACACGTTTTATGCCATACCACCAAATATGCTGTCTCAAGTCTCTGTACATCTTGTTGGCCCCATGATGCATAGAGTATTGAGAATGATGCGCCTCCTGAAGAACCTCCTCCTGAAGTCCTCCGCTCGGTACACACAATCTGGTACCATGCCTCAACGACCCATCCCCCGCTATAGAGAACTCATCCAACAGTCCTGCCCGGACCTGCTCCCTGATGACCCTTAGAGCCTCATCCTCAAACTGAGCTGCTCTGACTCTGTCCATCAGCTCTGACTGCACCTGAAGACCCCACATCTGCTCCTCAAACCCAGGAACTATCACCTCTATGCCCAAGCTCTCCAGATCTGCCAGAAGGTGACGATCCATCGTCAAACACATGGCCACGGGATACCTGCTCAAAGCATCCGCAACCACGTTGGCCTTCGTCGGATGGTACTGTAAGGATATATCAAAATCCTTCATCAGCTCTAACCATCGCCTCTGCCTCATATTCAGCTCCTTCTGGGTAAACACATACTTCAAGCTCTTATGGTCCGTGAAGATCTCCATACGCTCTCCGTACAAATAGTATTTCTACAGCTTCAAGGCAAATATGACTGCTGCCAACTCCAAATCATGAGTCGGGTAGTTCTTCTCATGTGGCCGTAACTACCTAGATGCATAAGCAATTACCTTCTCATGCTGCTGAAGAACGCAACCCAGACCCTTCCCCGAAGCTTCACTGTAGATCGTGAATCCTCCGGACCCAGATGGCAACGTCAAAATAGGAGCCGATGTCAACCTCTTCTTCAGCTCCTCGAAAGCAGCCTGACACTCATCAGTCCAGACGAACTCCACGTCCTTCCTGGTGAGTCTAGTCATCGGCTCTGCTATTCGAGAGAAGCCCTGCACGAACTTTCTATAGTAGCCTGCCAAACCCAGAAAGCTCCGAATCTCGGCAACTGAACTGGGTGTCGACTAAGACTCTACCGCCGCAATCTTCCTCTGATCCACTGAAATCCCATCATCGGATACAACATGGCCCAGGAACTCTACTCGATCCAAGAAAAACTCGCACTTCGACAGCTTTCCATACAGCTGCTCCCTCCTCAGAGTCTCTAGCACAACCCGCAGATGCTCCTCGTGCTCCTCAGGCGTCTTCGAATAGATGAGAATGTCATCAATGATGACCACCACGAACTTGTCAAGGTATGGATGGAATACCTTATTCATCAAGTTCATGAATACCGCCGGGGGATTAGTCAACCCAAACGGCATGACGGTAAACTCATACTGGCCATAGCGGGTATGAAAAGCATTCTTCGGAATGTCATCCCCCTTCACTCTCAGCTGATGGTACCCCGATCGTAAGTCTATCTTCGAGAACACCCTCGCGCCGCTCAACTGATCAAACAAGTCATCAATCCTAGGCAAAGGATACCTGTTCTTGATAGTGAGGTTGTTGAGCGCTCGGTAGTCGATACACATCCGTATCGTACCGTCCTTCTTCGGGACAAACAGGACTGGCGCGCCCAAAGGCGAAGAACTGGATCTGATAAAGCCCTTGTCCTGCAGCTCGTCGACTTGCTTCTTCAGCTCCGCCAACTCGCTGTTGTTGATCCGATAGACATGCTGAAAAATAGGCTCAGCTTCTGACATCAAGTCTATCGTGAACTCAACATCTCTGTCCGGCGGCATCCCCGACAATTCCTCGAGAAAGACATCCAAGAAATCTGCAATAAATGGATACGGCAACTCCTGTCCCGCCAACAAGGCTCCACAGAATCCATCTTCCGGCTCCGCTGCTCCTCTGACAAACTGAAACTCTGGCTCTCCTGGCGGACTAAACAATACTCTGCATGCTCTACAATCTATGCTAGCATGGTGCCTGCTCAACCAGTCCATACCGAGTACCATATCGTACCTCGGAAGTGGCATTACGAGCAAGCACGTGCTCAAATCCCGGCCTCCCAGAGTAACTCTCCGCCCCTTGCAAATATTATTAACCAGGATAATACCTCTCCCGGTCATAATCTTGCAAGTCCTACCCAGATATTCAGCAATAATGTTGTGCCTAAGTGCTGAAGAAAATGACACAAAACTGTGCATAGCACCTGAATCAAACAATGCTAAGGCAGGAAAAGAATCAAGAAGAACCGAACCTGCAACAATATCTGCGACTGGCTCGATCTCCTCGGCTGCAAGAGCAAACGCCCTGCCCTGAACACCCCGCTGCTGGTGGTGCTTTACAAACCACTGCTGCTGGGTCGGAAGCGGACCCCTCGGCTACATTACAGGTACTCTCGCCGGTGCCCTCTGAGCTGTACCAGTAACACGAGGGTTCGCTGGACACTCCCTCAACTGATGGCCTGTGCCGCCGCAAAAGAGACACACTCCTAGCCTCTTCCGGCAAACCTCAAAAGTGTGACCAGGCTTCTTGCAGAAGTTGCAAAAAGCCCCATGCTGTGCCTGTCTCTGCTGAGTGTGCTGCACCTGCTGAACCGGTGCTCTGGCCTGAACCTGCGGCTGGTGATACTGGAAAGAACGATGCTGAAGCTGAGGGCGCTTAGCAGCCCCCGTGCTGCTAGTAGCCCCCGAGAAAAGATCACGCTCCCTCTTGAGCTTCAAGCCCCACTACCGCTCTACCTTGCGGGCCTCTGCGTAGATCTGGGTATAAGTCTCATAGAAGGAGGGAATGAGGATCTTGATATCCCAAGTCAGCCCCTTCCTGAAACGGCTCGCCCTGATCTCCGGGTCTCGAACCATGTACTCCATGTATCGGCTCAGACGGCCGAACTCTGCGGCGTACTCCTCCACAGATAAACTGCCCTGCTGCAGATCCTGGAACTGCCGCACCAGGTCGATCTTGTCTGTAGGGAAAAAGAACTTCTCCTTGAAGAGAAGCTTGAACTCTGTCCAAGTATGGCCCTCTCCAGCTAGGCCTAGCTCGTTCCTGAACCAGGTGCGTGCAATGTCTAGCAACTGCAAACCTACCGCCTCGACCTTCAGGTCGTCTGCGAGGCGGGAGGCCTTCATCTGCCGCTCAATATCCTCGAGCCAATCATCGGCATAGACCACACCCTCGGTCCCTGCTAAAGTCATGGGGCCCGAGCTTCTTGAAGTCCTGGATATCTCTGTACCTCGATCGCGTCCCATGATGCGGAGCCCTCTGCTCCACGGCTGCAAGGGCCAACTGATGGGCATCCTCCATGCCTTGACGCATCGCGTCTGTCTGCCTCTGCTGAGCCTCGGCCTAGCTCTCTGAGTCTCCAGCATCTGCTAGAGAAAGGTAAGCATCTGCCCAATATCTGTAGACAGAGGAGGTAGAGGTGGAAGTACGTCTGCAACTGGCAGAGGAATTCGCTGTACAGAAGGAGGAAGAGCGCCCATATCAACCACTGGTACTGCGGCCGAAATAGTCGTAGCAACCCCGGGGTCAGCCCTCAAAACTGGCGGAGGACTGCCCCCAAGAGCTGCTGCCGACACCCCGACTGCAACAGGAGTGTCTGCATCAGGTCCGCGAGTCATAGCAGACCTCTCCGTGTCCGCGGACTCAGGATGCTGGGACCTGGTCTGTACCATCCTGAAGATAGAATAAAAGAAGAAAATCAATATGGCACATGAATTATTATATCAAGTAGGACAATTAGAATGCAAAAATCAATATCAAGAAGGACAGTTAAAAGATCAGCAAGTAAAAGTTTTCCTATCTGTGATTGAGTAACTTAGCATATAGCCTATCCTAGATATGTACCGCAGGCTCGTAACAACACTCTAAGTCGAGCGCCACTACGACATCGTACTAATTGCGACCTTCGACCTGCATGGGCCACCACTAAAAATGTGTCACGACCCGCACCCTAGGTAGGGGCACAAGTGCGTGACGACGCCCAGCCTACACCGTAAAAACAGCATAGAACGCTATAGGTCTACTAGCCAACAACAGTATATAATAACCTGTCATCTCCGCACGGAGGTATATAATATGAAATACTGATAAGCTCAATCACAATCTAGAAGGAAGAATCATGGCACGAAAACTAGATAGATAAAAACCACAAGTGCAATATCCAGCTCAACAACGAGAGAGAGAGACAAAGTAATATAGTTTTACAATCCCAAAATATAATAACATACGCATAAGTAGCAAGCTGGAGACAAGGTCCAGTCCAAACAACTCTAACTAAACAATAGGTAAAGTCTCGTCAGGCGGAGCTAAGCCCTGCTGAACCAAGGTCTCCAGGTCTAAGCCCACTACGTCATCCGGACCGTAGTAGGTACTGTAATCCTCCTCATCAGTATCTGTAAAATTTTGTCAACATATCCAGTCAGGATGGAACGAGTACAATCAACTAACAACAGTTCACAAGATATGACAAAAGCTATAAGACTGTAAATACAGAGTATATACAAGAAATCATGGAAATTACATGTGAGTATCATGGTAAGGTAAGCTGTAAATCTAGAGCTAGAACAAGGCAAGTAAAACTGATCATGGCATGTACAAGAATCAAGAATCATCTATCTAGGTGTGTGAGTACTAGCTACAACATGTGGCCGGCTTGGGACATTGCACAATAGTAACAGGCCTGGCTAACCATACGTGGGGTGTATGATCAACACTCACAATCAATCTATGCACAATAGGCTTGGCCACATATCTACACTAATACTCTCCCGCCCCCGACTGGTAGAGTGGATCCAAGCAAGACACGTTACGACACGGGATTCTGCGAGAAGGGAGCAAGTCTCTCGAGAATTGGTGTCCATATACTGCACAAGAACTACAAGGGGGCTTGTACAAGATATATCAAGATAACGAGGAATAACATCTCATGTCGGAATCCATGAATACCAATCCGTGTGACCAATGTGTCGAGAACAAGCATATCTACACTAATTACATGAATTATAACAATTATCATAAATTGGAAAAGTTATCAGAGAATGTACTCACCTGTAATGTGATGGATAGATCGATTGAGTCCAAGAGCAGTGCCTCGAGGACCTATAGATGGAATACTGTATCAATATAATGGTTTGGAAGTGAAATTAAATCATACTGAGTTAAACTAGGTCAAGACACGTCAAACTAAGTCAATCTAGGTCAAACAAGGTCAAACTAGATTGTACAGGGTCAATCTAAGTCATATCAGACCTAACTAGGTCAAACTGGGTCAATACAAGTCAAATGGAATTAAACTAGGTCGAATTAAGTCAACAGTTGACTTACGTTGACTTTTGGTCAACTGGTCAACTCTGGTCAACCCTAGGTCAACTCTAGGTCAACTTTAGGTCAAACTTGACTAACGTTGACTAACAGTTGACTTTGGGTCAACTGGTCAAGTTTGGTCAAGTTTGGTCAAGTTCTAGTCAATCATTAGGCTTCGGTTGACTTTTGGTCAAAATAGTCAACCGTGGTCAACCAAGGTCAAAGCTAGTCCAAGTCCACTATTCCTAACCGTTACCAACCATAATAACCTAATTTTAACTATATCTTAAAGTATTAAACTCATATGTTGAGAAATGGGTATTATTCCTACTTATCCCATTTACCCTTCAACTCTAGTACTAAGGCCAAGTAGCTTTACCTTAGGAGTTTTACTCCCGGCTTCCTAGGGTAGTAGGACACGAGCCTACTCTATCACTACCTACCAAGCTTCCTAGGTAAAGTGGACATCCAGTCCATCTTACGGTATATGTTGTCGATTTACCGATTATCTTGAGTATCGCGAGATACTCAATGATATCGTGTGATACCATCCTCCTAATCCCACACAAAACTCCGATTTTAACCTAGGAGCCTACCCACAAAATCTAATTTATATTAACTAAGTCTCGTTCAAATTTGGACGCATTCCGACACTCGGAACTCGAAATCACCCTTTCACTAAATTCCGACTCACTCACACTCCTCAAAATCCCATTCCACTACCAAAATATGTCGATTTAGCGACGGCCATATCCGTTGCCCGTCCGTCGGCAATTTGTATTAGCGATCGATCACTGACGGATCTTGGCCAAAATAATCCGTCGGCAATCAGCACGTCGCTAATAACGGTCCGTCGCTAGACAGTCGTCAAGCGACGGGATAGCGACGGCTTGTTGACTTCACAATACGAAGCATTAGCGACGACTTTCCGATGGGCTTTCGTCCATTTCAAGTATTAAATACTGAACTGTGTAGACACAAGCGACGTAATGGTTCGTCGGTAAACCGTCGTAATAGCGTATCAGAGTGTATCTTGTCGTCGCTATTCCGTCGATTGCCGTCGCTAACAAAGGACGGATTAGCGACGGAATACTGACAAATTATCCGTCGACCATGTTCTAAAAATGCTTGGTATTTCCAGAACCATGGCGACGGATGAGTCGTCGCCATTCGAACGAACTATATACCACCAGAACATTGCCGACGGATATTCCGTCGACCATCCGTCGCTACCTGAAAACATTTTCAAATCTCCAGTTCAGCGACGGATATGTCGTCGAACAGTAGTCGGAAACTGGAAATATCCATCACTAACCGGTCACTAGTCCGTCGCTAAATGAGATTTTTTTGAAAAAAAATTGCAGCACTTTCCCTGTTCGCAAAAATATGCATAAACCAAACCAATATATAATGCACACCAATTATCCAACAATCACATAGACCAAATATATAATGCACACCAATTATCCAAGAATCACATAGACCAAATATGCACATACGAATGTAATGCACACCAATTATCCAAGAATCATATAGGCCAAACCAAATTAATATAAAATAGACATCAATTATCCTGAAGAGTAACCTAATATCCGTCGTTATAATCCGATCATAGCACAAATATTCTAAAATTCCCACAAATATTCCAAAATTCCCTACAAATATTCCAAAATTGTAAAACACACAGGAAAATCGACTTTGGCCTCAGCAAAGACCGTAAGTCAGACGATGAATCCTCACAGCCAGGGATCATAATTGCGTTGAGACATGTACCATTCTATCAGCCACTTTGTATACGAAGGCTCAATCTAGTTGAGGTCTTCTGTAGGGACAGGAGGGTCGGTCCCGATGCTACTACTCTCTGACGGTGGCTCCTTCTTAACTTCAACCTTGGGAGCAATCTCTTCCCTGATGGTCATCGATTCTTCCTTGACCTCGACCTTTGGTAACACCTCTTCCTTAACAGTCACCGGCTCTTGTTTGACGACGGGGACTTCCTCCGTGTCGACCTCTAAGGGTTTCTTGCCTCGGCCCCTTCCTCGACTAGCAGCACCACCTCGGACGAGTCCTAGGAGCCATCTCTCTGACAACAAAATTTTCATATAGGGTAAAGATATTTACTCAAATTATAAAAGTTGTGACGTTGGTTTTTTGCGTTCATCATCATTAGAGGGAGCAGCACTGGAAAAGTTGTGACGTTGGTAGCATAGAGAGTAAAAATCTGTATCACAAGACTAACAGAATTACTATGTAATCATGTACTCACCAATAACCGGATGTAACTGGAGTCATTGGGCCTATCGTGCAGTAATTGGTGGATCCGCTGGTATAGGCCGGATGTACTTAGTATCTAGTGTATCAGATTAGTATCGGTCTATCTGTTTGGTATAGGACGTATCAGATTGGTATTGGCCTTAACAAATTGGTTTCGTCCTATTCCTGATGGAAAAGGAAGCATATATGTTACTGTAACTGGCCAATCACGATCTGATGACTCTCTTGCTAATGGTATTCTATCGGATAAGACGATACCAATTCGCTAAGACCAATACCAACCGATACGGCCCATACCAAAACGATAGATCGATACTAATCCGATACGGTTAATACTTATAAGTACCTACGATCTAGGAGGTTGATCCGCTAGTACATCCATGTACGATCAACGAAGTAACGATCCATTTCAATTTGGATGTAAAAATCTGTATCGTAAGACAAACTAAACTATAATCAGTTCTATTTCACATGCTTAATTGCCAAGTATGGGAACGAATGGCTCAGAACACAACCCAAAATTCATTCTAGTATACATTAGTGTGAATCATCTATGTTCTGTACATATGGTATAGTATATGTTCTTATCGTATCTAGTATCTGAAGAATGTAACAGAATCAAGATGAACTCACATAATGTAATACTAAGACATCATCGACTACTATATAAGATATAGTGATAGGTTGTCATATCATCATTGCCGAAGGATGAGGGTCGGAGGACAAATATCGCTCGAGTGAGCCAAAGGCATGCAGCCACTTCCCTCCCTCCATTCACCCTCTCCCTCTCTCATGCTATCAACGTCATAACTTTTCCTGTGCTGCTCCCTCTAATGATGATGAACGCAAAACTCAAAGACCCCCCTCTCATTTCTCACTCTTCACAGTTCTCACAACAGGAAGGATCAGTGCTTTCTAGTTCTCTTCCATCCATCAATTCCTCCGTTCTGATCAAGCATCTTCCTTCTTCTCTCCTCCACCATGGCTCTGGACCCATCTGCTCCTCCCTACTTCCCTTCTTCTTATTTGATTCTCTCAGCCACATATGATATCCACCTCAAGTGTAGAGTCGGGGGAGAAGAAGTGGACAGGAAGAGGAGGGGGAAGCAGCATAGCCGGCGGCATGACCCGGAGGAAGTACAGAGGTTTTCTTCAACATCCGTAGGAGAACTATAAGGATATATCTTTTCACAATATATCACCTTGTCAAAGATCCTTAATGTGACAACCATTTTACCGCAGTGTCGAAAAACTAATATGTCATAATTTTCTAAGCCGTGTGTTTTGACATAATCCTCCAAACTCTTTCCTGCTATGTAGTAATGCAAGATTACTACATAGGAGGAAAGAGTTGGGAGGATTATGTCAAAACACACGGCTTAAAAAATTATGACATGTTAGTCTTCTGACTCCGCGGTAACATGATATTTATATTAAGGGTCTTTGACAAGGTGACATGTTGTGAAAAGATATATCCTTATAGTTCTCCTACGGATGTTGAAGAAAATATCTGTACTTCCTCCGGGTCATGCCATCGGCTGTGCTGCTTCCCCTCCTCTTTCTGCCTACTTCTTCTACCCCGACTCTACACTTGAGGTAGATATCATATGTGGCTGAGAGAGTCAAATAAGAAGAAGAGAAGTAGGGAGGAGCAGATGGGTCCAGAGCCATGGTGGAGGAGAGGAGAAGGAAGATGCTTGATCAGAACGGATGGCTCAGAACACAACCCAAAATTTATTCTAGCATACATTAGTGTGAATCATCTATGTTCTGTACATATGGTGTAGTATATGTTCTTATCGTATCTAGTATCTGAAGGATATAACAGAATCAAGATGAACTCACATAATGTAATACTAAAACATCATCTACTACTATATAAGATATAGTGATAGGTTGTCGTATCATCATTGTCGAGGGATGAGGGTCGGAGGACAGTCAACTTTATCTACGGCGACATAGTTTCTGCCTTGCCAGTCGAATGGCTGCAGAGACTATGTCCTGATCACCATGTCGTACCGTAGATTAATGCAAATGGAGCTGGAAATATCCGTCGCTAACCGGTCACTAGTCCATCGCTAACTGAGATTTTTTTGAAAAAAAATTGCAGCACTTTTCCTGTTCACAAAAATATGCATAAACCAAACCAATATATAATACACACCAATTATCCAACAATCATATAGACCAAATATATAATACACACCAATTATCCAAGAATCACATAGACCAAATATGCACATACGAATTTAATGCACACCAATTATCCAAGAATCACATAGACCAAACCAAATTAATATAAAATAGACATCAATTATCCTGAAGAGTAACCTAATATCCGTCGTTATAATCCGATCATAGCACAAATATTCTAAAATTCCCACAAATATTCTAAATTTTCTTAATTACAATACTTTAAGGAGGAGGAGGAGTTCGATTGCCCGGATGGCTCAGATAAAATAGCAAAAATTTGATTTATCTCTAAGTGTGAGAACGGATGGCTCGAAACACAATCCAAAATTCATTCTAGCATACATTAGTGTGAATCATCTATGTTCTGTACATATGGTGTAGTATATGTTCTTATCGTATCTAGTATCTGAAGGATATAACAGAATCAAGATGAACTCACATAATGTAATACTAAAACATCATCTACTACTATATAAGATATAGTGATTGGTTGTCGTATCATCATTGCCGAGGGATGAGGGTCGGAGGACAGTCAACTTTATCTACGGCGACATAGTTTCTGCCTCGCCATGTAGAATGGCAGCAGGAACTATATCCTGATCACCATGTCGTACCGTAGATTAATGCAAATGGAGCTGGAGCCAAAATACAGAAACCAAAATACAAAATACAGAATCCAATCCCTGGGTTCGCCGAAAATACAAAACACAGTTCTAATTCATATGTATTTTAAGTGTGAGAACGGATGGCTCAGAACACATACACATACACATATGTATATCACCTGCCTTCATTCCTCACTCTCTAAAGCACACATACACATATGTATATCACAGTTAGATGTATAGATATATACATCTATATAGAAGCACACAACTGATACACTCTAAGGGTCAGTTTTCCAAAAAAACTTCACTTATTCAGTGACTTTGGTGAAGCGAATATCCCAAGGATATTCTTAACAAAGAAGGCAGATGAAGAACTCGCACTGTCCTTGAGACAGTGAACTTACACCATGAACCCAAACCCCATATTCACATTTACTAATCCAAACACCACCAAACTAATGGATAACACCCAATATTGATAACACATTATTTAGCCGATATAAACACCTAATTAAAACTAGAATTTGAGAAGCAAAGCGCCCCGCCGCCCCCGACCCACGCCCGCCACCCCAAGCCCACCGCCTAGCCCCCGATGCCTCCGCCCCAAGCCCGTCGCCCAGCCCCTGACGCCCCTGCCCCAAGCCCGCCGCCCCCCGTCGTTTCAATTTAAGTATGGAACGTATATTTAGTGACGGACTAGCGACAGATTTTTATCCGTCGCCCGGTAGTCGCTCTTTTTGATACTTGCCGACGGAATATCCGTCGCTACATAGTCGAAGAATTGTCCCGCCAATTCTCCCTACAATTCCCGCCAAATAATTGACTGCATAGCGACGGTCCGTCGCTATATCTCCGACGCCCTAGCGACGGATGAGCAACCTTTTCTCCCCCTAAAAATAAAATAAAAAATATAACGGCTTGTCGTCGGTACTCCGTCGGCTAGTTGCCACAAAGCCGTCGCTAACGCCGACGGACAATATCCGTCGCTAATGTTCCGTCGCTAATTTACTGTATTTTGGTAGTGTTCTAATACCACTGTCACTCCCCGATCCCGATATACATATTCTTTTATAAATTATGTACATGGTATCCCGTATTTAGCATGTGCATAATTCTATTTATTATTATTTAATGGTTGTATGTAGCTTTTAAGCATGTCATTAGTGGAAGGGTTAGAGCATGTTTAGAGATTAGGGTTTTCTTAAGCCAACCCAACCCCTATTTATATTCTCTTCCTCACTCTCTCTCCTCATTCACTCTTCTATTTATTTCCCTCAACCACCATCCTTAGGCAAGTACAACTTGCTCAAAAGTAGAGATTTGTGCATTTTTCGTTCTTGATTTTTTTTCCTTTGATATTATTTGTCTATATTGTTCTTCTCTTCATTCTCTACAAGTTTAGTTCTTGGAGTTTTTGATTCTAATGGCTAGTTTTGTGTAGATCTAAGTTTCTAAAACTAGGGTTTTATATATTTACATGGTTTTGATCTATCAAATTTGGTTATTTTTGAAAACTAATGGTCCTAGGTTGTAGAAAATTTGATTCTACACAATTTTGACATTTGAAAAGTTAGATTTCGACTTGTTTTGAGGAAGTTATGGCCAAAACAATATTTGGACAATTTCTATGTCATCTACCCTGGTTTTGGCAGGGACGATGAATAGTGCCGCATGAATAGTACCGAGCCGTATATGGGAGTGCCGCATAGTGCTGTATAGTGCCTAACCACATATGGGAGAGCCGCATAGTGCTGTATAGTGTCGAGCCGCATATGGGAGTGCCGTATAGTGTCCGAGCCGCATATGGGAGTGCTGCATAGTGCCGCATAGTGTCGAGCCGCATATGGGAGTGCCGCATAGTGCCGTATAGTGTCCGAGCCGTATATGGGAGTGCTGCATAATGCCGTATAGTGCCGAGCCGCATATGGGAGTGCTGCATAGTGCCGTATAGTGTCTGAGCCGCATATGGAAGTGCCGTATAGTGCTGCATAGTACCGCATAGTTCCGAGCCGCATATAGGGAGTGCTGTATAGTGCCGCATAGTGTCCGAGCCGTATATGGGAGTGCTGCATAGAGCTGTATAGTGCCGAGCCGCATATGGGAGTGCCGCATAGTACCGTATAGTGCCGCATAGTATTCGAACCGCATATGGAAGTGCTGCATAGTGCCGAGCCGCATATGGGAGTGCTGTATAGTATCGCATAGTGTCCGAGCCGCATATAGGAGTGCCGCATAGTGCCTATTTTGGCTGTTTTATGTCCTATTTGTCTGAATTGTGGCCAAAATTTCTTCCAACTTTCAACATAAAAGTTGTAGATCTTTGTCTTAGCTTCAAGAATCTTCATGACTTACGAGCACTTCATACCCTAAGTGCATAGTACCTTCTTGTTCTATTTTCTCTTGTGTCTTGGTCCTCATTTCTGATCTGACTCCTATGCGTATGCTGGATAACCCTATGTGTGTACTATGGTACAATCTATGTGAGCATCGATGTGCTATCCTAAGTGCTAAGTGTTCCTATGTGATACCTGTCAGTACCTCCAAGAGTCCAGTATTTACATAGCGATTGGTCAGTAGCAATGATGTGGTATGTGGTGTGTGTTGCCTTACACCAAGAAGGGGGTACATATGTATGACTCTATGAGCCAGTACGGATCCCTTCTTGGGGTACTCGTACAATGTACGACATCTAGGAGAGTGAGCATGTGACCACGTCATGTGAACTCCGAGGATAACCTAGGGATTAACTAGGCAACTAACTTGGTAGATGCATTGGGTAGGAAGAATCCCGAGATCGTGCCATACTAGCCGCCCCAGGCCCAGTCCTGACGTGTCGGGTTGGCCGCCACGGATATGGTTTCACTCGCCTATAGCGGATGGCTATATCTGACTCCTACGAGCTATGTGTTATATGTTTTAGCACGGCAGCCCTCCGGGGACCGGTGCATAATCAATGTGCTATATATCTTATGGTTTGGCTAGCCCTGCTAGGTTGACACGATCTGAGGATTCCTTTTAATCAGTATCGCGGGGATAACTCCTCCAAATATAGAAAGCCGCATGAATGAATGGCCGCTTGAAAAATGACTTGACTGTGCCTTGTAACTTCCGTTAGTAGCCGAGGGACATGGACTGTCATGGTGCGTGGTCCAACCCATGTCCTTGTTTGGTTGTTGGGTTGGGCTATCGTGCTAGAACAGGCTGTGGACCGAGGTTACGACCGGAAGCTTTTATTATTACTAGTATTATTATTTTGTGCTTGGGTTTTACCTCACTCTTTTGTGCTTCCTTGTGGTACTTGCTATTCGGGGCTGACCCTGCTGGTTTTGTTTGGCCAGATCTCATAGCAGCGCCTGAGGATCCAAACTTCCTCTCCGACGTCAATGGTGCATACTAGGAGCATGGCTGGCGGGGGACTCGAGTGGGTTTCTTCTCCACCACTCTAGTATCTTTACTTATGTTCTGGCATTTAGCCACCGGCACCTGTTTAGCCGGCTAATCTGGATATTTTGTCTTTGCATAATTTATAATTAAATCAGACTGCAGCTGAATACAATTATGTACCTATGACTCTCTGGGCTAGCTAACTTATAAAGCTAGATCCCCATGATCATTTTGATGATGCGTCGGGGACGCCCTACTGCTTTATCTTATATGATCATTATTTACTACTTCTTGTTTGATTGATTGAGACCTAGATGCTCTGTGAGACCATAGGAGACCTGATTGTAGCATGCACCCCCTTGTCTCTTGACAGCCACGATCGCCGTATGACGTTTATATACCTCATATGGAGTAGCTGGCCTAGTCTGTCTCCGTATATCGGTACTGGGACGTGATAAGGTTTTATTGGTAGCCCATGCAGGTCTTATTTTTAGACTTGTGGGGTGTTATTATTATAGGAGTCTCAATCAAAACTTGTTCCCTTTGAATCTCTTGCCTCGATTTCTCTTCCCTCACCTTGATTGATAACCTGAATTGTATCCTCGAATCTTCCTCGTCCTGTCATTTGATATCATGTATCTTTCCCTATAGGGGTGCTTCGTTCTCAGTAGCTGGTGAGGCCAACATGGAGGAACGTCCAGTAGAGCATGGCTCGACGGGGCAGCAGCCAGAAAGAATACCTTCTCTTGACCAGATTCCGAGTGGAAGTGATATCAGAGCCAGTGGAACCGCAGGTTCTAGAAACTCCTGCACCCCCAGCGGTGCCGGCAGCGACGACAGTACCTGATGCTGCAGCACTCCTGGAGGTCATCCGGGGATTCCTGGCCACTCAGCAGCGTCAGGTGGCAGCCCATCAACAACAGCAGACCCAGCAGCAGGAACAGAATGTGCTACTGTATCAGGGGTTACAATTAGCCCTTGAGAGAAGTGTCAGAAATGATTCAGGAGCATCGGGAAGGTTTTGTCGACTTAACCCGAGATACTTTGACGGCACGGAGGATGCCATCACGGCGGATGCTTAGCTTCAAGATATTGAGGCCATATTGACCGCAGCAAAGGTTCCTGCAGAAGAGAAGGTTAACCAGGTCAGACTGTTACTTCAGGATCTCGCCCACGACTGGTGGGCATCGGAAGAGGTTGGAATAAGGCGTCATGTTCCTTGGGATAGCTTCAGTACCAGATTCAAGGCCAAGTACTTTGGCGTGGTAGCGCGGTATGAGCTACAACAGAGGTTTATCAGTCTCAAGCAGGTTGGTAAGACGGTGGATAGATATGCAGCAGGAGTTCTGCAGACTGAGTCGGTTTGCACCGACGATAGTAGCTACAGAGCCAGAGAAGGTGATGAGATTCCAGCAAGTACTTCATTTGGAGATTCTACAACTAGTAGAAGGGCACGACTATCAGACTTTTGATGCCGTTTTAACGGCAGCTCGGAGGCATGAACTCACCCAACAAAGGTTGGTGACAAGACATGGGGCCAGAAGAGGTCCCATCCCTAGAGTAGGAGCGGAGGAGCAGTACAGCGAACATCGGTGCCAGCACCCGGCATCCGTATTAATGAGTCAGGAGCACCGCGGAGGATGGCGGTGTCAGAGATAACAGCACCAGTCCGGCATCAGCAGCAGAGGAACCAGCAGCAGCGCCAGGGGGCGCCCATTGGATGTACTTACTGCGGTAAGAGAGGGCACACTAGGATGTGTGTCATTCAGCTAACGGATTATGCATGAGGTGTGGCAGTCCGGACCACAGGATTGCCAATTGTCCTATGATGTAGAAGCCAGGAGGGCCTGTTCAGCAGTTTCCGGCGTTGCCAGCTCCGGGGGCAGCATCGAACAGAGGACTGGCATTGGCCGTAAGGCCGCTAGCCCAGCGTCTGCCGACGCAGGCTCAGATGTTTCGCCAGGCGCAGAACCAGGAAGGCCCGCAGAGGTCGCAGCGACAGCATAGTCTAGGAAGGCAGCAGGAGGAAGCTCAGCAAGGCCAGGGCCAGGCCTTCACCTTATCACTGGAGGATGCACTAGCTTCAGACGACATGGTTGTAAGTAATATTTCTGTTACCTCTTTTTCTGCAGTCGCATTGTTTGATTCGGGGGCTACCCACTCTTTTATATCTGCACGATTTGCGACACGTATTGGATTGAGTTCGAGGAATTGCCAGAGAGGATGAATATACTCACTGGTAATGGGCTCGTAGGAGTTAGCAAAGTGTGCCTAGCGTATCCGATCGTAGTGAGTGGGCGATTATTGCCCGCATCTTTGATTGGGTTCCCTATGGGCAACTTTGATGTTGTCCTAGGCATGGACTGGTTGAGAGACAGTCATGCGACGAAAGATTGTCGGAGAGGTAGGGTAGTATTTAATGTGGCGTTGAGGAGTTCGTCTTTGTTCGATCATTGGAGGATCGACCCAAGGGCATCGTTGCAGAAGCATTGGCAGAACAGAAGCAGATACCAAGAGTGGTCAGAGAGTTTCTTGATGTATTTCCAGATGAGCTTCTAAGTTTACCACCGATGAGAGATGTGGAGTTTTATATTGAGTTGAATCCTGGAACGGAGCCTAAAGTCGGCAGAGTTTACAGGATGTCGCAGTCAAAGTTGGACAAGTTGCACCAGCATGAAGAAGAACTGAAGGCAAAGCAGTTTATCCGAGACAGCGAATCGCCCTGGGCAGCACCGGTGATTTTAGTACCCAAGAAGGATGGATCGACGCAAATGTGCATTGATTACCGGCAGTTGAATGCAGTAACAGTAAAGAACAAGTATCCGTTACCAAGGATTGATGACTTGTTTGATCAATTGAGTAAGGCCTGCGTCTTCTCTAAGATTGATCTTCGATCTGGATATTATCAAGTGAGGGTCCGGGAGCAGGACATACCTAAGACAGCATTTAGATCGCGCTATGGGCATTATGAGTTTCTGGTGATGCTATTTGGACTGACTAATGCCCCATCCGTATTCATGGACTTGATGAACCGCATCTTTCTATCCTATTTGGATAAGTTTGTAGTAGTGTTTATAGATGACATCCTCGTTTATTCCAGTAGTGAAGAAGAACATGAGAAATATCTTCGGACAGTTTTGCAGACCTTGAGGGAGCATCAACTTTTTGCGAAGCTTAGTAAATGTGAGTTTTGGTTGGATCGTATTTCGTTCCTGGGACACATTATTTCTGGAGCAGTAGTGTCAGTAGATCCGAAGAAGGTTGAGGCAGTAGAGAATTGGCCAGTTCCGAAGACGGTAGCAGAAGTGCGTAGTTTCTTGGGATTGGCAGGTTATTACCGGAGGTTCGTGGCAGATTTTGTCAGGATTTCGGCACCCTTAACGCGTTTGACGCATAAGGATGTAGAGTTTGTTTGGTCAGCAAAATGTCAGACATCATTTGAAGAGTTAAAGAAGAGATTAATCTCAGCCCCGATCTTGACACTTCCAGTAGGATCGGGAGGGTTTACAGTGTATTGTGATGCATCCGGGAAGGGACTTGGGTGTGTATTGATGCAGCATGGTAAGGTGATAGCATATGCATCTCGACAGCTTCGGGACCATGAGAAGAACTATCCGACGCACTGACCTGGAATTAGCAGCAGTAGTGTTCTCGCTTAAGTTATGGAGGCACTATTTATATGGGGATCGAGTGGAGATTTACACTGATCATAAGAGATTAAAGTATGTATTTATCCAGAGAGACCTGAACATGAGACAGAGAAGATGGTTGGAATTATTGAAGGACTTAGATGTAAATCTTCAGTATCATCTAGGCAAGGCGAATGTGGTAGCAGATGCCTTGAGCAGGAGAGGTGGTGTATTCGTTTTAACCTCGCAGAGGCATATTTTGGAAGACCTTCAGGAAATAGGAATTGAAGTATCTTGCCACAAGATATAGGAGTTATGGCCAGTTTGCAGATTCAATCTACTTTAGTAGAGAGGATCAGAGCAGCCCAGGCAGAGGATCCGTAGATCCAGAAGCTTCGATCAGAGTGTGAGTCAGGTCTCAGGAAGGAGTTAGTAATCCATGAGGATGGTACACTTAGGTTCGAA
Source organism: Iris pallida (assembly GCA_029216955.1). Taxonomy (NCBI): domain Eukaryota; kingdom Viridiplantae; phylum Streptophyta; class Magnoliopsida; order Asparagales; family Iridaceae; genus Iris; species Iris pallida. Next base: position 26,443,266 of record JANAVB010031417.1, on the reverse strand, counting down.
AACCGTCTTTGTGTACCAGGTGGAGACCTTCGACAAGAAGTTATGTCAGAGGCTCATAGTTCTCCTTATTCCATTCATCCCGGAGGCACAAAGATGTACCAAGATATAAAGCAACACTTTTGGTGGAATGGCATGAAGAGGAAGATAGCGAGGTTTGTATCCAGATGTTTGGTATGTCAGCAAGTGAAGGCAGAGCAGCAGAGACCAGCAGGATTATTACAGCCGTTTCTATTTCTGAGTGGAAGTGGGAGCACATCACGATGGACTTTGTGACCGGTTTACCTAGATCTCTGATCGGTCGAAACACAGTTTGGATCATCGTAGATCGGCTCACGAAGGTTGCGTATTTTCTTTCTTTCAGAGTAGGGCAGTCTACTGAGCAGCTGGCAGAAATGTATATGAAGTATATCGTGAGGCAGCATGGTGTTCCAGTCAGCATAGTATCAGATCGAGACACGCGGTTCATCTTTCACTTTTGGCGGAGTTTGCATCAAAGTTTGGATACCAAGTTGAGGTTCAGTACAGCCTACCATCCGCAGACGGACGGACAGTCGGAGAGAACCATTCAGACCTTGGAAGATATGTTACGGGCTTGTACTTTGGACTTCGGCAAAACTTGGAAAGATCATCTTCATTTAGTAGAGTTCTCTTACAACAACAGTCATCAGGCAAGTATCCGGATGGCACCGTTCGAAGCATTATATGGAAGAAAATGCAGGTCCCCTCTGGCATGGGACGATGTGGGAGAACGAAAGTTATTGGGACCAGAGATGATCACGCAGACAGTGGAGACAGTCAAGTTGATCAGAGAGCGGCTTCGAGTCGCGCAGGACAGACACAGACACTGGGCGGATCAACATCGTAGGCCTCTAGAGTTTGGTGTTGGTGACCAAGTTGTTCTGCGGATTTCGCCTACTCGGGGTGTCATTAGATTTGGAACCCGAGGAAAGCTTAGTCCAAGATTCGTTGGTCCTTTTGAGATTCTCGCTCGGGTAGGCGATGTTGCTTATCGGCTTGCCCTTCCTCCCTCGCTATCTGGCGTACATGATGTGTTTCATGTATCTCAGTTGCGTGGGTATGTCCCGGATCCAAGTCATATCCTCGACCATTCAGAGTTAGTCGTTGGTACCGACCTAACTTACGAGGAACAACCCGTGTCTATTTTGGACCGGCGAGAGAAGGTGCTCAAGAACCGGACTATTAGCCTTGCCCGTGTCGCTTGGGGCCATCACTCTCCCGGAGAGTCAACCTCGGAGCACGAAGACGAGATTTAGATCTCGGTATCCGAACTTGTTCGACTCAGAAGGTATGTTTCTCCTCATGCCTTGGTAATCTATTTACATGCTTGTTTTGCACCATTTCGAAATATATGTTCAATGACTGCTAATGATAGGTTGATTGCGTAGATTGTAATTGCACCTTTTTTGCCCGGATTCTTCTATCATTGTCTTGCTGAAATTTCGATGACGGAATTTTTCTAAGGAGGATAGAGATGTCACTCCCCGATCCCGATATACGTATTCTTTATGAATTCTGTACATGGTATTCCGTATTTAGCATGTGCATAATTCTATTTATTATTATTTAATAGTTGCATGTAGCTTTTAAGCATGTCATTAGTGGAAGGGTTAGAGCATGTTTAGAGATTAGGGTTTTCTTAAGCCAACCCAACCCCTATTTATATTCTCTTCCTCACTCTCTCTCCTCATTCACTCTTCTATTTATTTCCCTCAACCACCATCCTTAGGCAAGTACAACTTGCTCAAAAGTGGAGATTTGTGCATTTTTCATTCTTGATTTTTTTTTGATATTATTAGTCTATATTGTTCTTCTTTTCATTCTCTACAAGTTTAGTTCTTGTAGTTTTTGATTCTAATGGCTAGTTTTGTGTAGATCTAAGTTTCTAAAACTAGGGTTTTATGTATTTACATGGTTTTGATCTATCAAACTTGGTTATTTTCAAAAACTAATGGTCCTAGGTTGTAGAAAATTTGATTCTACACAATTTTGACCTTTGAAAAGTTAGATTTCGACTTATTTTGAGGAAGTTATGGCCAAAACAATATTTGGACAATTTCTATGTCATCTGCCCTGGTTTTGGCAGGGATGATGAATAGTACCACATGAATAGTGCCTGAGCCGCATATGGGAGTGCCGCATAGTGCTGCATAGTACCGAGCCACATATGGGAGTGTCGCATAGTACTGCATAGTGTCGAGCCGCATATGGGAGTGCCGTATAGTGCCGCATAGTATCCGAGCCGCATATAGAAGTGCTGCATAGTGCCGCATAGTGTCCGAGCCGTATATAGGAGTGCTGTATAGTGCCGTATAGTATCGAGTCGTATATGGGGGCATAGTGCCGCATAGTGTTCGAGCCGCATATGGGAGTGCTACATAGTGCCGCATATAGGAGTGCTGTATAGTATCGCATAGTGTCCGAGCCGCATATAGAAGTACCGCATAGTACCGTATAGTGCCGAGCCGCATATGGGAGTGCCACATAGTGCCGCATAGTGTCCGAGTCGCATATGGAAGTGCTGTATAGTGCTGCATAGTGCCGAGCCACATATGGAAGTGCCGCATAGTGTCCAAGCCGCATATGGGAGTGCTGTATAGTGTCGTATAGTGCCGAGCCGCATATAGGAGTACTGCATAGTGCCGCATAGTGTCTGAGCCGCATATAGGAGTGCCGCATAGTACCGCTGTCACTTTTCGTTCCCAGAATACGTATTTTAAATGCATGTACTGCTTAAATATATTTATTTAATATTTATCATGTATTATTCTGTATTTAAATTTCTTTAATTTTACGTTAATTATTTTTCTGTATTTTACTTTCTGTATCTTTATTCTCGGCTTTTACTTTGCTTTTGGATTCGGCCTAGATTGGTTTATTTTCGATTTTTTTTGGTTCATCATGAACCGAACCTAACTCCCCACCTACCACCACTCCTTCATTTAAAGCCCCAAAACCCTTTCTCTCTCTTCATTCATTACTTCTCCTTCACCATTACTCTCCGTCTTCCTCCATTACTCCTCCCCACCTACCTAGAGGCATAGGCAAGTGCCAACTTGCTTCTTGATGGATCTCCATTTTTGTTGTTCCATTGTCTTTCTCTCAAGATTCTTAGATACTTTAGTACTTAGTATTTTCAATTTCCATGGCTCATTTCATGTAGATCTAAGTTTAATACATTTTTGGATTTCTTAGGTTTTGATCTAGTAACTTTGCTATTTTTCAAGTTTTGATGGTCCCATGTTGTAGAGAATTTTGTTCTATCCCATTTTGACCTATGGAAGTCCAGATTCGGACTTGGAATGAAGGATTTAGGGAGCTTGGAAGCAATGGCTTCCCTGGTTCTGTTCTCAGAAATGGAGAAGAAGAATAGTACAGGGCCGTATGGTACTTCCTGGCCGCATAGCTATATTTCAGCCACAGGGCTGAACAACCCCGAGCCGCATATGGATTTCATAATTCAGCCGCATAGGGATTTCATATTCCTGCCGCATATGCATTTAATCATTCACAGTCGCATGAATTTCCATCTTTCCCAGCCGCATGGCCTTGGCAGCACTGAGCGGCATGGGACTTGTTTCAACCCTAACCGCATATACATACTTACCCGAGCCGCATAAGGATCAACTTTTTGGCCGCATAAGCCTTAACAAATCCCAGTCGCATGAGACTTACCCACCCGAGCCGCATAGGGCCCAGATCCCCCCGATCTGCAAAGACTTGATTTTCTGGCCGCATGAGATCCGATTGCTCAGCCGCATAGGACTCGTTTCAATTCCAGCCGTATATAGGCTTATCATTTCCGGCCGCATGTGAATTGTCATTGAGCCCCATAGGCTTGTCTTTTCGAGCCGCATAGGGTCCTTACCTCCAGCCGCATAGACTCGTTATTTCTTAGCCGCATATGCATGGTTTACTCAGCCGCATGAACCAATAAATTTCTGGCGACATAAACTCTAGGCCATAATGCCTTTGGGCTGATTTTGTCCCAAGTTGACATTAATTAGCATTGATTGTTATCTTGAGTAATAATTGATCATGCGTTCCTAGTTGGAACTAAGAGACTGGCTAGTCGTCTTATTGAATTGAATGAATGAGACAAGTTCATATTAACTATGAACTATTGTAATCGACTGACTGATCCCGAATATTGAGATATAGATACATGCAGGCTTCAATTTATTTATCTATTTTACAAAAGCAGCATGTGTACTTTATGGTCAAGGCATGATTATTCTGTGGCTAATTTTGATTATTGTATTACGCTATGTAAGACCTACAACCTAACCGCACGGGTATCGTTGTAGAGATGTGCATATCGTACCCCGTACGAAAGTACTCATTCTGAATGACCATGATCCACAGCATGGGATTTCACTCAACATAGAGGCTACTAAGTTAAATAAAATAATGATTGCATGGAGATAATGGATTCTCGAGTTCTTATATGGCAGCCCTCTTTGGGACTATTAAGCGCCCGACAGGCCGGCTGGTCCCCATAGATACTGCAAATCTGCCACACGGGCAGGGAGCGGTATCTGTTTTTATTATTTATTGTATATTGTATATTGATGACGGGCGTCCCGCTGGGACTCGTCTAATTCATGATTGGCGCAATTGAATGACTGGGTAAACTAGCCTTGCTTGTACATAGTAAGAACTGAGAAATCTTTATTACATATTCCCAGGATAACTTGGAACTCACAGTAGCAAGCCGTAGTAGTTGCATGGCCGTTTAAATTGATTTGTTTGTGTACTGTATCTACTCTGTTACTAACTGAGATGATCAGAATGTCAGGGCATGACGGGCCAACTTCTGTCCTTGTTTGGTTGGGAGGTTGGATTCGAAGTGTCGTGATGTTATGCGAATTCCAGTGGCAAGCAGAGATCTACTTTTCATATTTTCTTATTACTGGTTCCAGTTTCTCATATCGTGCTTATAACACCCAATTTTCCAGATGAGAGTAATTTTGAAATTTTGTATTTTAATTTATTTAATTATGGTATTTAAAATTTTATATGATTTTTATTGATTTTTAATCATTTTAAAAACTATTTAGAATCATGACTTGTGATTAGGGTATTTCATTTATCATTTCTAGATTGAGGGGTATTTTAGTCATTTTTGTAATTTTAGACCTTAATTTGGAATTATTATTATTATTTATAATTAATGTGATTTTTAAGTGATTTTAGTATAATTGATTTTGGTGTTCTAGTGGACTTTGACTTATGTTGACCTTGGAGACTAACCTAGTGGCAAACCTAGGTCATGACTAAGTGATTAGGATATGAAAACCTAGGTTGACTTAAGTTAGTGAGGTTTAGCTCATTGGATTTAATTTGGGAAAATTAGGAGCTAGATTGTTTAAGTAATGGCTTGTGAAATCATAAGTCATTTTATGACTAATAGGCTTAATGGCCCATAGGCCCACACTCTTTGAACCAAACCCTAACCCTAAAAATCTGACCAGCCATAGTGTGTTCCCCCCTATTTATATCCTCTTGAAATAAGGGTTGCCTCTTTAGGAAACATTGCCATTTGGAAGAGGTGAGTCCCCATCTTTATAAATTCTTAGAAAATCCATTTCTACTCCAAATTCCTTCAAACAAATTGCAATAGGACCTAATATTAGTATTATTGCTGTTGTTGATGAGTATTTTCAGGAAGAACACAATTTAAGGGAGTTTGGTGGCTTGTGAAACTCTTTCCATTTGGGGATTTTGACCCATTGTTCACCTATAGGTATAATTCCTTCTATTGCTTTTAAATTCTGTAAAAATTCATTTCTAGGATGTCCTAACCCTAACCTAACAGTAGGATAGGCTAACCCTAGAATTTGGACCCATTTCGTGTCCGTATCGGACACGTACCAGTGTGGTTAGGATAGTGTTCGACGAAATGCCTCAAAGGGCATTTCGATCGATTTTACGAATTGTATTTGAATAGAAAAATCCATTTTGGTCTCGCTTATGCATTTTTTGGACACTGAGCACATTTTCGTGTCAGGTCGGGTCGACATGAGCGCGTGGACACGCGGTCGTGCACGCGCGCGCGCGGGCAGGAGCATCCCCTGCTACTCGGGCGGAACTGCTCGTTGCATACAGCGTCTCGACCCACGAAACTCAATACACACGTTGTGCCCATGACTGACACGAGGCTCGTAAAGTTTCACGAGTCCTCGTGTCATGTTGGACACGTATTTTTATCTGCACGTGCACTTCACTGTGCGGTTCAGTGCACAGGGTGTTTGGGTTCTGTTCTAATTCGAATTATATGCTATTAATTGTGTTTTCATGGATTATTTAGATCCTAAATAAGTTGTGTGATCTCTGTTGTAATAGGTTGCATATTAGAAATGTTTTGACATGGAGAAATAGGATTCGGATTTGGGATTTTACTATTTTTCTGATACATCACTGATACTTGGTTCCAGTTAATTCAAACCATATATTTTCCCTGTTTGTTGTTGTTTTCAACTAATGATGATTCCCATATTTCATAATACATGTTGGCTTAGCTTTTGCATTCAATTAAAGGCTTTTGGTTGTGAGATTTATGTTTGGACTTTTGAGTTCATTTTCGAATTTGCATAAAACCTGAGATATATAATTATGAATTGATTTTTGGGGTTTACTTGAACTGGGAATGAGGATTAAAACCTTGGTTTATTTCCTTAACTGAATGTACACTATACATTGATTTCCTTCTTTTTTATTTGACAAGAACCTGAGTTTTTCTGGTAGTAGATTTGTAATGCTGTCATTCTTCAAAACCTGAAATAGGATGTTGAAAACCTGAGTTGTTTTTCCCTAAATAACTGAGATGTACATAGTTCATTGATTCCTTCTTTTGATTTGCCATATAACTGAGTTCCCTCTGTGATATTAGAATGCCTGAATTTAATTCCCTTCCTTGTGTTAACTATACATCAACTGATTTTGTGTAAACTGTTGGGAAAGGGTTTGTTAATGGGTGGTTTGATTAATGAACATTAACCTGAGGTTGGTTGTGTTTCCAGTTCTTTGTAAATCTGAGAATGTAAACCTGAGAATCAAAATGTATTAACTGAGTTTGTATTCTACATAAAACCTGAGTTTTTTCCCCTCCATTTGAATATGTAAACCTGAGAATCAAAATGTATTAACTGAGTTTGTATTCTACATAAAACCTGAGATTTTTCCCCTCCATTTGAATGTGTAAACCTGAGTTTAACTCTTCATTGCACTGTTAACTGAGAATGGGATTGGAGGTATTGTTTTGGATTTAAAAACTGAATTCATTTCCTTTCCTAACTGTCAAATCCTGAGAATTCTAGAAACCTGAGATTGGTTCTTAATTATCACCTGAACTGATTGTCATTTCTGTTTCATTCCAGAACTGAGAGTATTCCCATGCCTGAGATTTGGGGGTGTAGGTATTGATTGATTTGTAAATTGATTTCCTTTCTTTGAATTGACTGAAAACTAATTCTTGATTCATGATTCATTTCTTCCTATTACCTGAGAATGTATGTATACACTATTTTTAATATCTGAACACACACACCCACATTCTCACTGTTTTCAGGATTTGTTCTCTGTTATTTCCAGTTGCACATGGAACATTACACACACTCTTGAGATACCTCACACACACACATGTGCTCATGTGCTTTTCTTCCCTCACTCCCTTTCTATGTATACATGGATATATGCCTTGTGATATATAGGTATGTAAGTTTCCTTTATAGTGTTGTACTATACATATTAGTTATATATTGGAATGTGTGAAATGTATATATATATATATATATATATATATATATATATGATATTATATGATATTATGTGATATTTATATGTACTTAATATATATGGGTGATACAATGTAGAATACAATGAATATAGGCTTGTATGATATGTAAAATAAGTAATACACTATATGTATGAATAATGTAGTATAAAATTGTAGGCTTGTATATCCTTGTGATTGGTGTGTGATTGCTAGATTAGGCTTGGTGAGACTTGTTAGACTTGTTTGGGCTAGGGATTGACTTAGTTGACCTAGTTTGACTAGTGTAGTTGACTAGAGTTGACCAAAGGTTAACTTTAGTCTAGTTTGACCTAGACAGCATGCAGATGCATTGTAGATTACTATTATCATCCCCTGTATACATCTTGACTTGTGTTGCTCTAACTAGGAGTCAGGTACCTCATCTCGGACAGTACATTTATTTCAGACATTCAGATACGAGGCGAGTACATTCTCTGACCGTTTCATACTTGTCTGGATTTATATTCTTGCTCTAGATTACTGTACTTGATGCTGACACGATCATTATCACGGATTGGTACTATACGAATCTTCTTCTGAGATGTTATCTCCTTGTATTCACTAAATATATATTGTGATGTGCGTTTTACTTACATATTGTATTTATTGAATACCCTTATTATTGTACACTCATTGTACATATTGTACTCTCATTATCACATTGAGCCATTGTACAAGCCATTGTACAAGCCATTGTACAAGCCATTGTATAAGGTAACGTAACTGAATTGGATCCTTGTGTATTGATTGGGGAGGGTGAGTAGAAGTGGTTATGTGATCAATCGTATTGTATAAGAAATTGTATATATCCATTGTACACTCACGTACAAAGGAGTCCCATTTTATTGTATAACCTAACCCGTTTACATAACCATATTGTACTCTAAATCACATGTTGCTTACAGTTCTTACTTATCATATATAGATATTTCCTATTATCAAATCTCTGCTGTTTTCATATACATTCTTCTTTCAGCGTTTCATGTACCTTACTCTATTGCATGCTTTATATTTCCTATCATGATATGAACTGCGTGAGATGTTTTGTGCTCGCTCCCGTCCTGACTGGACCTGTTGAAAATTTTACTGAGGACGATGAGTAACCCTGCACCCTTACTTGGAGCTTGCCTAGTTGACACTCGTGACCTGGACCCCAGGGGAGGTTCAGGCAGCTGCTGAGGACGATACCTTGCTTAGTATAGATAGTTTAGATTGTTTTCCTTTTCATATTTAGTAGTTGTTCTCGATTCAGAGTTTGTATATTCTTAGAGATGATAAGACTTGTATTTCTTTTCTGTTGTACCTCAGTTGAGGATTTCTTATCTATTTCATTGTGCAACATTCTACCATAGATTATGATTGAGTTGTACCTCTGTGTTGGCCTCCTTATGGAGAGTATTCATATTATGCTAGTTATAGTTCATGACCTAGAACAGCGTTCTACCGCCGACACTGCGGTGTAGGCTGGGCGTTGTTACGTTCTCGTATCCTCACAGTGGGTACGGGTCGTGACACATTTTTTAGTGGTGGCCCATGCAGGTCGAGTTCATGTAGTGGTATTCGAACTAGAGTATCACTACAGCCTGCAGTAGGATTATGATATTTTTGGAGGTACTCAATCACATTAGGAAAAACTCTTAATCCGATTCTTTTTGTCTAAAATTGTTGCTTATTGACTTCCCTTGAATATAAACTGTCCTCCTTTGAATTTTCGTTTCATTCTCAGAAATTGCTTCTTGTTTTGATGTAGCACCCAGTTTTCCAAATGAGGGTAATTTTGAAATTTCGTGTTTATAATTATTTTAATAATGATATTTAATTCATGATATGATTTTTGGTGATTTTAAATCATTTTAAAATTATTTAAATCAATGACTTGTGGTTTTGACGTTTTGCTAGTGAAACCCTAGAGACTGTTTGACCTAGAGCCTAACTATGTGATTATGATATTTTAATGTCAATTTTGGCCTAAGGATATTTTTTGTATTTGACCTCTTTGAATTATTTTGATATTATTTATGATATTGTTTTGGGATTATTTGAGTCGGGTTCGAATTTCATCTCAATCTGACTTGTAACGGGGACCCGGGGGTAGTTTGACTCTAGTGGGACCCACACACTAGTTAGGCATGGCCCACATGATATTAATTTTTAGTCCACATGATAGAAATATTTTAGTTAGAGGTTAGACTAATTATTATGGATAAGGTTAGTGTGATTAGAGACTTTAGAATGACTAATTTAGCCCCAACCAATTAGCCCTTTCCTAATACTCATAGAATAGGTTAGTAGGAGCTTTTGGACTTTTCCTAATAGGACAAAACCACCTTTATGGCCAGCCACAATAAGGATAGGGTTGAGCCTCCCATTTGTCATTATCCATCTATTTTTCTCTCTCTTGTTCTTCCCCAAATTTCTAGAGTGTAATCACTAGCAATTTTTCCACCAAATCCTTCTATTTCACCACAAAATCTTATTCTTTCCTTCTCCATTCTAGCCAAGGAGGAAGCTACCCAAGTTTGGGAGGATTCGGAGCTCGTTCGTGTCCTTTTGGAATCTCTACGTGTCGGTGTCGCTCCGGGAAGGTTTTTCTTCGATTCGATCTACCGGGAGGTATAAATCCCTTCTCCTTTTCATTTTTTCATGCATATAGGTCTATTTTAAACCCATAGGAATGACCCCCATGGTTGTATCTCCATTTATGTCTATTTTGTGTCCATTTGGAGGTCATAGGAGTGTCCTTTGTGTTGTGGATGTGTTCATGTTACATATATAGATTTATATATATATATATATTGTAATGAGAGTGTATCTATATTTATATATGTAATAAATGGTTCATGATGATTATATAATCAAGTTTGTGAGTGTGGTTCCTCATATTATTATTGCTATTATTGTTGTGGATAATTAGGATATATATTGTGTATTCTTTTGGTTCAAACTATCCAAATCCGTCATGATTTTTATCCACGTTTTTAATTTCAGCCCTAACTTAGAAATGTCATAACTTCTAGCTCAAAGCTCGGTTTAATCTTCCGTTTTTTTTAAAAGAAGCGTATTGAAGTTAGCTTTCCAAAAACATGTATTAATAGGCCTAATTTTTTCTGTAACTTTTTGGAGATTTATTTGAGTGTCAGCTGTACGAAAGACAAACGTGTTCTCGGTGTTTTCCGCGATTCCGGGAGTTTCCGGAAACGAAAACGCGATCCGTTTGAAGTTTCGGAAAGCTAACACATAGATCTATAACATACTTTAATCCTAGATTTTAATTCATGCTGAGATGGTACAGTATTGATTATTAGTAGGAGTTACTATTCGGCATATGCATTTTGTGCACCCTTGTGTGTAATATAATGTTCTATTTGATTTTAACCCATGTTAATGTATATATATTATGTAATTAAATAGAGAATGCAAGCATAAGTAAATGTTTAAATAAATGATATATGAGGTGTAAGTATCCAATCTAATGTAAGCATGTATAAGTATGACTTGTAATGAATATGTAGGTTCCATAGTATGTAATGTATGGTGCATATAGTGGTGCAAAAGAATAAATGAATGATAAATGAATGCAAGCATGAATGTAATGTAATAATAGATGTAATGTATGTAATATACAAGTTAATGAGATGTAATATTCTATGTTAACACAAATCCTATATTACCTCATGTACCCCTTATACTATGTTGACACTATCACACTTGACACTTTGTTCACTTACACTTTGACACTCTTTGATATGTATACACTATGTATGTCCATTTAACCCTCACTTGCCCCTTTGCCATGTTCACATACACACACATAGCCTCTTACATAAGTATTTATGAATACAGTTAACTTAGCTATGTATGTATATTATATATATGTTAGCATATTGTGTTGTAATATATAAGTTTATATAACCATTTAAAATGCCATGATTATAGACCTAATGTTGAATACCAATATATGCATGTGTAAATATGTGTAGGCATATATAGCTTAAAGTAATAGATTACCTAGTGTATATCCAATGTGAATTCTTGCCTATTTGAGTATTGAATAATTGCATGCTATATAGAGTTGGGTGTATATTGGCTTGTATAGCCTTGTATTGATGTGTGCTTGCTAGGATAGTCTTGGTTAGGCCTAGTAAGACTTGCTGAGTTAGGACATGACCTTGTTTGACCTAGTTTGACTAGTACAGTTGACCAAAGTTGACCAAGGGTTGACTTTGGCCTAGTTTGACTTAGATTCATGTAGAATGCATTGTAGTGCTTTATATTACCCTTCTGGACATGTCGTGACTTGTGCTATTCTAATTAGGAGCCAGACACCTCTCTTCGGACAGTATCTTTACCTTGGACATTCAGATATCAGGCGAGTACATTCTCTGATCATTTCATATCCTGCTTAGAATTATATTCCTGCTTTAGATTACTATACTTGATGCTGTCACGACATTATCACGGATTAGTACTATATGGATCTCTTCATGCGATGTTATCCCCCTCGGGAGCATCGGGTACATTGTGTCATGTGCGTTTCACTTTCATCATGTACTCCTGTGCTTCCATTTTACATGTGCACTCCTATGAATCTTGTACTCTCATGTTCACGGAGCCCCCATGTATACTATCATGTGCACCCTATATGGGCCCCATGTGATATCCTGTGCAATAACATAACCTGTTTAGATCCTTGTGTTTTGATTGGGGATACGGGGGAGTGCTAGTAGTTGTGTGAACAATTCCATTGTAGTGTAGATCCTGTGTACCTCGATATCCTGTGCAAATCTGTCCTGTTCACATGTGCTATCTCGTACTCTGACTCACTAGCCACTGTTAGTTCTCTATTTATAGTAGATATTTCTGTTACAGTTCTCTCTCTGTTTACATACTATATTTCTTCAGATCCTGTATTTTACTCTACTGTATGTTTATATTTTCTAACCTGCTATGATCTGTTGAGATGTACTGTACTCGCTCCTGTCCTGACTGGACCTGTTGACAAATTTTACAGATAGCCTGGAGGTTACCTGCAGCCTAGAGGAGATAGTAGAAGTTGCATAGATAGCTAGGGTTTTTGCTTATAGTTTATTTTCAGTCATCTTGAGTTGTATTTATGGATTACTGTATTTGAGTTTTGAGATGTATTCTGAGTTTGTATCTTAGACACTTAGACTTCTATCTATTGTATCTCTTTTCGATTTTATGTTTTATCTATCTTCCTTTATGCTCTACCTTAGATGTGATTGAGTTTACATTCGGCTATGTCACCCCCATTCGGGGAGTATAAACTGTATAGTCTTATACTGTTAGATGCATTGAGACCTAGGACAGCGTTCTACCGCCGACACTGCGGCGTAGGCTGGGCGTTGTTACGTTCTCGTGCCCTAACTCTAGGGTGCGGGTCGTGACACGTTTTTAGTGGTGGCCCATGCAGGTCGAGTTTATGTAGTGGTATTTGAACTTGAGTACCACTACAGCCTGCAGTTGGATTATGATATATTTTGAAGGTACTCAATCACAGTTAGGAACCCTTGAGAGATTCCTGGGACGACCCTTGAGAATCTTATTTTAACTTCGATTTGAAAACTCTCTTTTTCCTTGATTATTTTATCTTTATTTTCTGTTGTTGAATTTAATGGATTATTGTTGAATTTGGGTTTGTATTTATTGATTTTGATGGAAGATTGTTGAATTTTGAATCTTGACGATTAGCTGTAGCATCCGAGTTTGTATTTATATGATTGAAGGATTTTGTTCATTTTTTAGTTTGATGTTCGTTGATAAATTTGATTTGATTTTTGGGTATTCATTGTTGATTTAATTTAATTTTTGGCAAGATAAAATTATATGGGCTAGGTCATCTATGTTATGGAATCTAGTCTTCTATAGTCACATTAGCCAGCATGGTGAGGACATATAGTCTGACTCTGGATATATTTCTCGGGTGTGGGAATTTAAGGTTTTCGCAGCCAAGCTAGCGGCACCGCGAAAATATTAAATACCATGATTCTAGAGATATGTGCATAAGTCAAGGGCTTTGTGATTATCGTAGCCTTGCTTACTAGTATGACGAGGATTTAGAGTACCATGATTGTGGATAGACGCATATGATTATCAGATTGTACCTTAAATATTTTCGAACATGTTTTCTCTACTTTGTTTCAGTCCTTCAAAAAAAAAGGGAATTATTAATTGTTTTGCTTCTCATTATTTAGCTTAGGAGTAACTTTAGCTATTTTATAAACCTTTGTGTAATTTCTTCTATGAATTTCTTCTTAATACAATGAATCGATGATTTGGCTAAACTTTACCTTGGATTTGATATTTTAACTCTGGATTTCAAAATGGTTCCTTCTTTTAAACAGATAAGCAAAATAGATTTTATCGTTATTCCCTTCTTGTTATTATTCTTGTATTAAATAATAATAAATCGTCTTGATTACACCAATCACCTGTTTTGCAATATTGGTAGGAATCTAATGTTGGTCTTGGTATAGAATCTGATTTTTATATTGGGACATGAGAATATATATATATATATGAATATATATAGTGGATACTTTCCTGACACTTATGCATGCTACACTTGATTTTCACCTATCTAAATAAATATTAATATGTCGTTGATGTTAAATTTTCAAAACTCCAATATTTCTGGTTTTTTGCTTTTCCAGTTTAAATTCGTAAGTTAAATATAAATTTTATGTTATTAGTTATGTTTACATCACTGCACATGTATGTCATACCTAGAGTTTCTTTTTTTTAAAAAAAATTTGTTGAGTTTTGTGTTTAATTTGTCAAATCTGAGACTATGTGCATATTAACCCTTAATACTGGATTTTAAAAGTTAGTTTAAATTGTTGTTTTAAATGTAATATTTAGAGCTGTGTATATTGTTGTTGTAGGGATATAATGTTAGGTTTCATATTCTTACATGATAGGTTGTGATAAACATTGAGTTGGTTTTGATGTTCAAATTTCTCCAAAATCATGAAAACTGAATATATGTTAACATTTTCACATTGATTTCAAATGTTCAATTTCAGATTTAACATGTAATATTGAACTGTACGCGTAGATAAATGTATGGATAGTATGTTAGGGTTTCATTTCTATCATGTTAGGATGTATTGGGACCATTGAGATTGGTTGCGATGTTCAAAACCCTAAAATCTGAAACTGTGTTATGTTAATATTGCACTGGTTTAAATGTTAGCATCTTTTCAGATTTTGTATGTAAATGCTGAACTAAAACTGGGTTTAACCTTTCAATACTAAGCTATAACCCTGTACAAGGACACACACACACCCTAACTTAGTATACACTGTCATGTAACCTAACCCTTTTTCCCCTCTATGTTATGATTCTATATCTAGATAGATATATATAGAGCTTAGGCATACATGTTATAATATATAAATACATAACTAAGTCTCTACCTTTATATATATATATATATGGTTAGCCATGTAAGTTGTGATTAAATAGATTGTATATTGTAGATTGTTAACCCATATGCCATGATTAGTGTAACTTGATAGTTATTATTTGAAATCCAAATCCTCATATACACTTTCATGTATATTCACGTACACACACGCCTACTATCTAACCATATGAACACGTTCCCATACACACAATGCTAGCTTTTCCCTCTCTAACGCTCTCTCTATATATACATTGTGATTGGATTTTAATGCAAGTGATTTTCAATTCCTTAATTTTTTTGAATTTGATTTTCTGTACCTTTTTTTAAATAATTGGTAGTTGCCTTTATTTTATTTTGATAATGACCAATTTTTTATATAGGATGGTAGACAGCCCTACAACCTTGATGATTGTTGTTCCCTTACCTTCCCAATTAAGACACCCTAGATTGTTTGTGTGTTGATACCATAGTACTGTTTTGACCTAGAATGACCAGTGAACCTAGGTGAGACTTCCAACTGCTACGGTATGCCCTGACCTTGTATACTATTCCTTCAAATTGCATGATTTAGATAAAAAAAAATTTAGACCTTAATTGTTGGAAAATAGGGACGTCACTCCATTAGTATCAGTTGTAGATATATATGGGTTAGTCCTTGATGTGGGGATGTATGTCTATAAACATGTAGCTTAGGAGATTTAGGAGAGATTATAGTATCAGCCTTGATAGGATGTACTAGTCTTTTAGTGAGTATAAATGTGTTATGAGAGATAGGGGCCTATATGTCTTAGTAATGCATCATTCCTATGGTAATAGAATATATTAATAGATGGTTAATAGGAAGATAATAGTTTGAGCATACCTATAGCCTATGATCAGTTCCTTTTCATCCTTAGTTAAGACCACTTTAAAATAGGTCCAGTCCCTTGGATATAGGTTCCAGTCCATATTTTATTGAAGTTCCATTACCGCCGTACAGCAGAGCAGTATTGAAGGTATTCCTAGATTGACACTATTTAGACGTCCGTTTATTATTCCAGTGTTAGGAAGTGTTACCTTAGATATTGGGTAGGTTAGAGGCTCTAGAAGGAGTACTATCGATCTTAAATTTCGAGGACGAAATTTTTCTAAGGTGGGTAGAGTTGTAGCACCCAGTTTTCCAAATGAGGGTAATTTTGAAATTTCGTGTTTATAATTATTTTAATAATGATATTTAATTCATGATATGATTTTTGGTGATTTTAAATCATTTTAAAATTATTTAAATCAATGACTTGTGGTTTTGACGTTTTGCTAGTGAAACCCTAGAGACTGTTTGACCTAGAGCCTAACTATGTGATTATGATATTTTAATGTCAATTTTGGCCTAAGGATATTTTTTGTATTTGACCTCTTTGAATTATTTTGATATTATTTATGATATTGTTTTGGGATTATTTGAGTCGGGTTCGAATTTTATCTCAATCTGACTTGTAACGGGGACCCGGGGGTAGTTTGACTCTAGTGGGACCCACACACTAGTTAGGCATGGCCCACATGATATTAATTTTAGTCCACATGATAGAAATATTTTAGTTAGAGGTTAGACTAATTATTATGGATAAGGTTAGTGTGATTAGAGACTTTAGAATGACTAATTTAGCCCCAACCAATTAGCCCTTTCCAAATACTCATAGAATAGGTTAGTAGGGGCTTTTGGACTTTTCCTAATAGGACAAAACCACCTTTATGGCCAGCCACAATAAGGATAGGGTTGAGCCTCCCATTTGTCATTATCCATCTATTTTTCTCTCTCTTGTTCTTCTCCAAATTTCTAGAGAGTAATTACTAGCAATTTTTCCACCAAATCCTTCTATTTCACCACCAAATCTTATTCTTTCCTTCTCCATTCTAGCCAAGGAGTAAGCTACCCAAGTTTGGGAGGATTCGGAGCTCGTTCGTGTCCTTTTGGAATCTCTATGTGTCGGTGTCGCTCCGGGAAGATTTTTCTTCGATTCGATCTACCGGGAGGTATAAATCCCTTCTCCTTTTCATTTTCTCATGCATATAGGTCTATTTTAAACCCATAGGAATGACCCCCATGGTTGTATCTCCATTTGTGTCTATTTTGTGTCCATTTGGAGGTCATAGGAGTGTCCTTTGTGTTGTGGATGTGTTCATGTTACATATATAGATTTATATATATATATATTGTAATGAGAGTGTATCTATATTTATATATGTAATAAATGGTTCATGATGATTATATAATCAAGTTTGTGAGTGTGGTTCCTCATATTATTATTGCTATTATTGTTGTGGATAATTAGGATATATATTGTGTATTCTTTTGGTTCAAACTATCCAAATTCGTCATGATTTTTATCCACGTTTTTAATTTCAGCCCTAACTTAGAAATGTCATAACTTCTAGCTCAAAGCTCGGTTTAATCTTCCGTTTTTTTTAAAAGAAGCGTATTGAAGTTAGCTTTCCAAAAACATGTATTAGTAGGCCTAATTCTTTCTGTAACTTTCTGGAGATTTATTTGAGTGTCAGCTATACGAAAGACAAACGTGTTCTCGGTGTTTTCGCGATTCCGGGAGTTTTCGGAAACGAAAACGCGATCCGTTTGAAGTTTCGGAAAGCTAACACATAGATCTATAACATACTTTAATCCTAGATTTTAATTCATGCTGAGATGGTACAGTATTGATTATTAGTAGGAGTTACTATTCGGCATATGCATTTTGTGCACCCTTGTGTGTAATATAATGTTCTATTTGATTTTAACCCATGTTAATGTATATATATTATGTAATTAAATAGAGAATACAAGCATAAGTAAATGTTTAAATAAATGATGTATGAGGTGTAAGTATCCTATCTAATGTAAGCATGTATAAGTATGGCTTGTAATGAATATGTAGGTTCCGTAGTATGTAATGTATGGTGCATATAGTGGTGCAAAAGAATAAATGAATGATAAATGAATGCAAGCATGAATATAATGTAATAATAGATGTAATGTATGTAATATACAAGTTAATGAGATGTAATGTTCTATGTTAACACAAATCCTATATTACCTCATGTACCCCTTATACTATGTTGACACTATCACACTTGACACTTTGTTCACTTACACTTTGACACTCTTTGATATGTATACACTATGTATGTCCATTTAACCCTCACTTGCCCCTTTTCCATGTTCACATACACACACATAGCCTCTTACATAAGTATTTATGAATACAGTTAACTTAGCTATGTATGTATATTATATATATATTAGCATATTGTGTTGTAATATATAAGTTTATATAACCATTTGAAATGCCATGATTATAGACCTAATGTTGAATACCAATATATGCATGTGTAAATATGTGTAGGCATATATAGCTTAAAGTAATAGATTACCTAGTGTTTATCTAATGTGAATTCTTGCCTATTTGAGTATTGAATAATTGTATGCTATATAGAGTTGGGTGTATATTGGCTTGTATAGCCTTGTATTGATGTGTGCTTGCTAGGATAGTCTTGGTTAGGCCTAGTAAGACTTGCTGGGTTAGGACATGACCTTGTTTGACCTAGTTTGACTAGTACAGTTGACCAAAGTTGACCAAGGGTTGACTTTGGCCTAGTTTGACCTAGATTCATGTAGAATGCATTGTAGTGCTTTATATTACCCTTCTGGACATGTCGTGACTTGTGCTGTTCTAATTAGGAGCCAGACACCTCTCTTCGGACAGTATCTTTACCTTGGACATTCAGATATCAGGCGAGTACATTCTCTGATCATTTCATATCCTGC
This sequence comes from Iris pallida, assembly GCA_029216955.1. Lineage (NCBI taxonomy): Eukaryota > Viridiplantae > Streptophyta > Magnoliopsida > Asparagales > Iridaceae > Iris > Iris pallida. The sequence continues at coordinate 26,424,206 of JANAVB010031417.1, read as the reverse complement.
TTAGAATTATATTCCTGCTTTAGATTACTATACTTGATGCTGTCACGACATTATCATGGATTAGTACTATATGGATCTCTTCATGCGATGTTATCCCCCTCGGGAGCATCGGGTATATTGTGTCATATGCGTTTCACTTTCATCATGTACTCCTGTGCTTCCATTTTACATGTGCACTCCTGTGAATCTTGTACTCTCATGTTCACGGAGCCCCCATGTATACTATCATGTGCACCCTATATGGGCCCTATGTGATATCCTGTGCAATAACATAACCTGTTTAGATCCTTGTGTATTGATTGGGGATACGGGGGAGTGCTAGTAGTTGTGTGAACAATTCCATTGTAGTGTAGATCCTGTGCACCTCGATATCCTGTGCAAATCTGTCCTGTTCACATGTGCTATCTCGTACTCTGACTCACTAGCCACTGTTTGTTCTCTATTTATAGTAGATATTTCTGTTACAGTTCTCTCTCTGTTTACATACTATATTTCTTCAGATCCTGTATTTTACTCTACTGTATGTTTATATTTTCTAACCTGCTATGATCTGTTGAGATGTACTGTACTCGCTCATGTCCTGACTCGACCTATTGATAAATTTTACAGATAGCCTGGAGGTTGCCTGCAGCCTAGAGGAGACAGTAGAGGTTGCATAGATAGCTAGGGTTTTTGCTTATAGTTTATTTTCAGTCATCTTGAGTTGTATTTATGGATTACTGTATTTGAGTTTTGAGATGTATTCTGAGTTTGTATCTTAGACACTTAGACTTCTATCTGTTGTATCTCTTTTTGATTTTATGTTTTATCTATCTTCCTTTATGCTCTACCTTAGATGTGATTGAGTTTACATTCGGCTATGTCACCCCCATTCGGGGAGTATAAACTGTTTAGTCTTATACTGTTAGATGCATTGAGACCTAGGACAGCGTTCTACCGCCGACACTACGACGTAGGCTGGGCGTTGTTACGTTCTCGTGCCCTAACTCTAGGGTGTGGGTCGTGACATTTGATCTGTTTTTATGATGGTTATGAAGACACGATCTCATCGCTTCGGTTCGGGGGATACTATCGAGATGCTGGCCACCTCTCGTCTTGTTCATCAGGGCCTCGAGACCGCAGCTCCTGTTGTGCCGACTCAGGTTGGCATTTCTACTACATTGGAGGTGCACCTTTATCTGTACAGAGATTTTCTTCCGTCATTTCTGATTTCTCTCAGCAGCGGTGAATCATGCAGCATCAGCAGCAGACCAGGGAAAACTAGCAGGGCGAGCTATCGTCAGGACAGTCAAGGATGCACAGGCCGTTGGAGATCTAGTTGCAGGTTCCGTTCTTTTGATTTTATTTCCGCAATTGCCCCTTATAGCTGTCTTGAAATTTGATTCTCTCTGTTCCTTGTTGATTTATCAATTTTGTCCTGTTGTTTTTGGTGTTATGTTGATTTTTTTCTGAGATAAATCATATGGGATAGGTCACCTAAATCATGGGATCTAGAATCTTCGATAGTCGTGTTAGTTGGCATAGTGAGGACATGTAGTCAGATTTCGGATGTATTTCTTGGGTATGGGAATTTAAGGTTTTCGCCGTCGCATGCGGCAATGCAGAAATTTTAAATACCATGAACCTAGAAGTACGTACCTTAGTCAAGGACTCTGTGATTATCGTAGCCTTGCTCACTAGCAAGATGAAGACTCTGGACAACATGATTTTGGACAGACGCATATGATTAGCAGGTTGTATCTTGAGAAGGTTTAAAACATCATACCCTTTTTATTGTTATAAATGACTTAGGAGTAGGGATATTTAGTTTGTAGAGCTTGTTCATAAGTAGTTCCTTCATAGTATAATGATATAGTGACTTGTAGAGTGTTTGTACCCTAGAGATGATAGTTAGCATTGGTATTAGAATAGTAACCTATTGTAGATGATTTTCCCTGTTATTGATAGTACCAACCAGTTTATACATAGGATGTTAGTATGCCATACAACCTTGATGATTATTTATTGTTTCCTTTATCCTTCCAGTGAGGCACCCAGTGACCAGAGCCTGACCTTGAGTATAAGTTGTAGTTCACCTAAGACTAAGAGGCCTATATATATAGATGATGTACTTAGGATATATGTGATGGGTTGTTGTTCTTGAGCATATATATACGTAGTATTTGGGACTGGTGTGCTTAGCTTGCGGGTATTTAGTTATGGGTGACTTGATAGGATTTGGAAGGTTAAGAGCTAGCCTATTATAGAGTTTCTCTTTTGCTAAATTTTAGTTGCCAACACTTAGGTGGCTAGCTGTCACTCCCCGATCCTGGAATACGTATTTTAATACGTAAATCGATAATTTGTATTTACCTCGTATTTATACTATATTTATTATGCAATATTTCTTCATGCATTTCCCAAAAATATTCGACAAAATATTATTTTCTAATTTATTTTCTGCATTTGGGCCTACAGTTTTGGCTCATTTGGGTAACCTATTCTTGGTTCACCAATGGTTCATTATGAACCCTTTGGTTCATCATGACCCATGGGTCCAAGATCTTTATATATATAACTCATCTTATTCTCTCTCCTCTCATTTACTTCATCTCATTTACTTCCTCCACCAACCAAGGCAAGTACCAACTTGCTCAAGAGATGGATCAATAATTTTGTCAATGATTTCTTACAAAACTATTTGCCAAAACATGTTCTTCTCCTCAATCTATACTAGTTTAGAACTTGAAATTTTCCATTTTGAAGCTTTGATTTTTGTAGATCTAAGTTTTAATCATTTTCGGATTTTGTATGGTTTGATCTACTTTAGTTGGATTTTATGGGTTTTTGATGCTTCCATGTGGAAGAGCATTCAGTTTCACCCAAGTTGGAACCTTGGAAATCTAGATTTGGAGTTCGGATGGCCAAGTTATGATGCTTTGAAGCTTGGGTTCAGCCATGGTGTTCTTGCTGTTTGGAGAAGACAGTGAGCAGTGTGCTCCTGTTTGAGCACGCTTCCTGTTGGAAGCGTGTCTTTCCTTGAGTTTGCGTGACTTTTCACGCAGCTCTTTCCTTGAGTTTGCGTGACTTTTCACGCAGCTCTCTCCTTGAGCCTGCGTGACTTTTCACACAGCTCTCTCCTTGAGCCTGCGTGACTTTTCACGCAGCTCTCTCCTTGAGTCTGCATGACTCTTCACGCACGCTGCCTTGAGTGAGCCTGCGTGACTTTTCATGTACGCTGCCTTGAGTGAGCCTGCGTGACTTTTCACCCCTTGAGCGTGCGTGCTTTTGTGCGTACGCTTTTGATATTTTATCAAATGTTATATGACCATTTTATATCCTTACGCCTTTTGTCCCGAGCATGATATGAGCACTAATGTGACCCCGGAGAACAAAGTGTTCCTACCTGATACATGTACCTGAATGTCCCAGTTCTTGTTCATGCTCGACAAATGACTCGTAACTCCACGTGGCGTATTTGCAATGATGCATTACACTAAGGAGGGTAGAACATGTTGACATACTGATTGGCATGGATCCTCTTTGGGGTACTCGTACTTGAGTACGACTTTTAGGATGATAATCATGCAGGCCACAGCATGTGAGTCTAAGATTTCACCTAGGGTTAAACTAGGCAACTAAATATACTAGATGCATGGGGAGGGCAAAATCCCGAGATCGTGTTACACCAGCCGCCTTGAGATATTGTCTCGACGCGCCGACTGGTCTCCACGGATACTGTGTCATCTGCAACGAGTGGATGACTGTATCCGATTAATTCCTGCTATATATTATATGTTTTGGCAAGGTGGCCTTGCAAGGGACCTGTGCTCAATCATACCTGTCTACGCGAACCCCTGGGTGGGCTAGCCTTGCTGGAAAGATACGATCTGAGGATTCTCTAATAACATGACGCGAGGATAACCTCGTCCCACTGGAAACTCGTAGACTTGATTTGGCCGTGAAAACGACTTGCTTGTATCCTATTACCTTCCGTGAATAACTGAGGGAAGCGGACTGTCATGGTACGTGATCCAACCCATGTTCTTGTTTGATTGTTGGGTTGGTTATCGTACTATGACAGGCTGTGGACCGAAGTTATGAACAGAAGACTTATTCTGGTTGTGAAGTGCTACTTCTGTGAATGACTGAGGAACATGGTCTATCATGGTACATGATCCAACCCATATTCTTGTTTGATTGTTGGGTTGGTTATTGTGCTGCGATAGGCTATCGACCGAAGTCACGATCAGGAGATTTTACTGTTTATACCTTTTTAACTTATGTGAAAGTTATAGAGTACGACACGTTCCGACTCCATGCGGCACCTTTTGTCCTTGTTTGGTTGTAAGGGTGCCATATGGGTTCGAGGATGTTGCGCTACCCTATAATAGTTGCATAAGTATTACTAGTATCACTCATTCTATTAACTGGGTTTTTAATCTTAACTCTTGTGCCCCTTTGGCGGTACTTGCTATTCGGGGCTGACCCCGCTGGTTTTGTTTGGCCAGATCTCGTAGCAGAGCTAGAGGACACGATCTTCCTTCCTGACATCCATGGTGCATACTAGGAGCATGGCGGTTCGGGGACTCGAGTGGGTTTCTTCTCCACCACTCCTGCTTATATTTTGTGCGGCATTTAGCCACCGGCACCTGTTAGCCGGATTACTTGATATTTTGTGTCAGTACATCATTGTAATTAAATAGACTGCAGCTGTGTATAATTTTGTACTTCTGACTCTCTGAGATAGCTAAATTATAAAGCTAGTCTCTCATGACCATTTTGATGAAGCGTCGGGGATGCCTTACTGCTTTATCTTTAATGTTCATTTAATTGCTGATGTGATTTGAGTGATTGAGACATAGAACTCTGTGGGACCATAGGAGACTTGATTGTAGCATGTACCCCCTAGTCTCTCGACAGCCACGATCGCCGTATGATGTTACGTACCTCATATGGAGTAGCTGGCCTAGTCCGTCTCCGTATTTCGGTACTGGGGCGTGACACTAGCATCGGTAAAATCCTAAGAAGTTGACCAGCTAATGACCAAGTACTAGGATGTTGAGGAAATTGACTAGTGATTGACCCTTGACTATGTTGACCTAGAAGGGGGTGCGATCATCTTAATTTCGAGGATGAAATTTTTATAAGGTGGGTAGGATTGTAACACCCAGTTTTCCAGATGTGGGTAATTTTAAAATTTTGCATTTTAATTTATTTAATTATGGTATTTAAAATTTCATATGATTTTTATTAATTTTTAATCATTTTAAAAACTATTTAGAATCATGACTTGTGATTAGGGTATTTCATTTATCATTTCTAGATTGAGGAGTATTTTAGTCATTTTTGTAATTTTAGAATTTAATTTGGAATTATTATTATTATTTATAATTAATGTGATTTTTAAGTGATTTTAGTATAATTGATTTTGGTGTTCTAGTGGGCTTTGACTTATGTTGACCTTGGAGACTAACCTAATGGCAAACCTAGGTCATGACTAAGTGATTAGGATATGAAAACCTAGGTTGACTTAAGTTAGTGAGGTTTAGCTCATTGGATTTAATTTGGGGAAACTAGGAGCTAGATTGTTTAAGTAATGGCTTGTGAAATCACAAGTCATTTTATGACTAATAGGCTTAATGGCCCATAGGCCCACACTCTTTGAACCAAACCATAACCCTAAAAATTTGACCAGCCATAGTGTGTTCCCCCCTATTTATATCCTCTTGAAATTATGGTTGCCTCTTTAGGAAACATTGCCATTTGGAAGAGGTGAGTCTCCATCTTTGTAAATTCTTAGAAAATCCATTTCTACTCCAAATTCCTTCAAACAAATTGCAATAGGACATAATATTTGTATTATTGCTGTTGTTGATGAGTATTTTCAGGAAGAACACAATTTGAGGGAGTTTGGTGGCTTGTGAAACTCTTTCCATTTGGGGATTTTGACCCATTGTTCACCTATAGGTATAATTCCTTCTATTGCTTTTAAATTCTGTAAAAATTCATTTCTAGGATGTCCTAACCCTAACCTAACAGTAGGATAGGCTAACCCTAGAATTTGGACCCATTTCGTGTCCGTATCGGACACGTACCAGTATGGTTAGGATAGTGTTCGACGAAATGCCTCAAAGGGCATTTCGATCGATTTTACGAATTGTATTTGAATAGAAAAATCCATTTTGGTCTCGCTTATGCATTTCTTGGACACTGAGCACGTTTTCGTGTCAGGTCGGGTCGACACGAGCGCGTGGACACGCGGTCGTGCACACGCGCGCGCGGGCAGGAGCATCCCCTGCTACTCGGGCGGAACTGCTCGTTGCATACAGCGTCTCGACCCACGAAACTCAACACACACGTTGTGCCCATGACTGACACGAGGCTCGTAAATTTTCACGAGTCCTCGTGTCGTGTCGGACACGTATTTTCATGTGCACGTGTACTTCACTGTACGGTTCAGTGCACAGGGTGTTTGGGTTCTGTTCTAATTCGAATTATATGCTATTAATTGTGTTTTCATGGATTATTTAGATCCTAAATAAGTTGTGTAATCTCTGTTGTAATAGGTTGCATATTAGAAATGTTTTGACATGGAGAAATAGGATTCGGATTTGGGAATTACTGTTTTTCTGATACATTACTGATACTTGGTTCCAGTTAATTCAAACCATCTATTTTTCCCTGTTTGTTGTTGTTTTCAACTAATGATGATTCCCACATTTCATAATACATGTTGGCTTAGCTTTTGCATTCAATTAAAGGCTTTTGGTTGTGAGATTTATGTTTGGACTTTTGAGTTCATTTTCGAATTTGCATAAAACCTGAGATATATAATTATGAACTGATTTTTGGGGTTTACTTGAACTGGGAATGAGGATTAAAACCCGGGTTTATTTCCTTAACTGAATGTACACTATACATTGATTTCCTTCTTTTTTATTTGACAAGAACCTGAGTTTTCCTGGTAGTAGATTTGTATTAATGTTGTCATTCTTCAAAACCTGAAATAGGATGTTGAAAACCTGAGTTGTTTTTCCCTAAATAACTGAGATGTACATAGTTCATTGATTCCTTCTTTTGATTTGCCATATAACTGAGTTCCCTCTGTGATATTAGAATGCCTGAATTGAATTCCCTTCCTTGTGTTAACTATACATCAACTGATTTTGTGTAAACTGTTGGGAAGGGGTTTGTTAATGGGTGGTTTGATTAATGAACATTAACCTGAGGTTGGTTGTGTTTCCAGTTCTTTGTAAATCTGAGAATGTAAACCTGAGAATCAAAATGTATTAACTGAGTTTGTATTCTACATAAAACCTGAGATTTTCCCCCTCCATTTGAATGTGTAAACCTGAGAATCAAAATGTATTAACTGAGTTTATATTCTACATAAAACCTGAGATTTTTCCCCTCCATTTGAATGTGTAAACCTGAGTTTAACTCTTCATTGCACTGTTAACTGAGAATGGGATTGGAGGTATTGTTTTGGATTTAAAAACTGAATTCATTTCCTTTCCTAACTGTCAAATCCTGAGAATTCTAGAAACCTGAGATTGGTTCTTAATTATCACCTGAATTGATTGTCATTTCTGTTTGATTCCAGAACTGAGAGTATTCCCATGCCTGAGATTTGGGGGTGTAGGTATTGATTGATTTGTAAATTGATTTCCTTTCTTTAAATTGACTGAAAACTGATTCTTGATTCATGATTCATTTCTTTCTATTACCTGAGAATGTATGTATACAATGTTTTTAATATCTGAACACACACACCCACATTCTCACAGTTTTCAGGATTTGTTCCCTGTTATTTCCAGTTGCACATGGAATATTACACACACTCTTGAGATACCTCACACACACACATGTGCTCATGTGCTTTTCTCCCCTCACTCCCTTTCTATGTATACATGGATATATGCCTTGTGATATATAAGTATCTAAGTTTCCTTTATAGTGTTGTACTATACATATTAGTTATATATTGGAATGTGTGAAATGTATATATATATGATATTATATGATATTATGTGATATTTATATGTACTTAATATATATGGGTGATACAATGTAGAATACAATGAATATAGGCTTGTATGATATGTAAAATAGGTAATACACTATATGTATGAATAATGTAGTATAAAATTGTAGGCTTGAGTTGGCTTGTATATCCTTGTGATTGGTGTGTGATTGCTAGATTAGGCTTGATTAGGCTTGGTGAGACTTGTTAGACTTGTTTGGGCTAGGGATTGACTTAGTTGACCTAGTTTGACTAGTATAGTTGAGTAGAGTTGACCAAAGGTTGACTTTAGTCTAGTTTGACCTAGACAGCATGCAGATGCATTGTAGATTACTATTATCATCCCCTGTATACATCTTGACTTGTGTTGCTCTAACTAGGAGTCAGGTACCTCATCTCGGACAGTATATTTATTTCAGACATTCAGATACGAGACGAGTACATTCTTTGACCGTTTCATACTTGTCTGGATTTATATTCTTGTTCTAGATTACTGTACTTGATACTGACACGATCATTATCACGGATTGATACTATACGGATCTTCTTCTGAGATGTTATCTCCTTGTATTCACTAAATACATATTGTGATGTGCGTTTCACTTACATATTGTATTTATTGAATACCCTTATCATTGTACACTCATTGTGCATATTGTACTCTCATTATCACATTGAGCCATTGTATAAGCCATTGTACAAGCCATTGTATAAGGTAACGTAACTGAATTGGATCCTTGTGTATTGATTGGGAAGGGAGAGTAGAAGTGGTTATGTGATCAATCCTATTGTATAAGAAATTGTATATGTCCATTGTACACTCACGTACAAAGGAGTCCCATTTTATTGTATAACATAACCCGTTTACATAACCATATTGTACTCTAAATCACATGTTGCTTACAGTTCTTACTTATCATATATAGATATTTTCCATTATCAAATCTCTGCTGTTTTCATATACATTCTTCTTTCAGCGTTTCATGTACCTTACTCTATTGCATGCTTTATATTTCCTATCATGATATGAACTGCGTGAGATGTTTTGTGCTCGCTCCCGTCCTGACTGGACCTGTTGAAAATTTTACAGAGGATGATGAGGAACCCTGCACCCTTACTTGGAGCTTGCCTAGTTGACACTCTCGACCTGGACCCCAGGGGAGGTTCAGGCAGCTGCTAAGGACGATACCTTGCTTAGTATAGATAGTTTAGACTGTTTTCCTTTTCATGTTTAGTAGTTGTTCTTGATTCAGAGTTTGTATATTCTTAGAGATGATAAGACTTGTATTTCTTTTCTGTTGTACCTCAGTTGAGGATTTCTTATCTATTTCATCGTGCTACATTCTACCATAGATTGTGATTGAGTTGTACCTCTGTGTTGGCCTCCTTATGGAGAGTATTCATATTATGCTAGTTATAGTTCATGACCTAGAACAGCGTTCTACCGCCGATACTGCGACGTAGGCTGGGCGTTGTTACGTTCTCGTACCCTCACAGTGGGTGCGGGTCGTGACAGTGCTTCCTTGCGGTACTTGCTATTAGAGGTCTAACCTCTCTGGTTTTGCATGGCCATATTTAGAGCCGGTCCCCGAGGACTCAGCTTACTTCCACCTCCAAGATGGTCAATACTAAAGGGATGATTGCAGGAGGACTCGAGTGGGTTCCTTACTTCCCCGCTCATTTTGTTATTTACTTTATACCTTGCCGTTTGGCACCAACATGTTAGTCGGATCGTCTTGTACTTACTTTTATATAATTGTAACTAAATCAGACTGCAGCTAATAAATAATTGTGTATACCTTGCTTCGTCATCTGGCTATGTTTTGTAAAGCCAAATATTAAGAACATTTTGACTGAGCGTTTGGGATGCCTTACTGCTTTATCTTACATGTTCTCTATTTCTGTTTCTTGTTTGAATGATTGAGACAATAGATGTGAAGTGACCATAGTGAGACTTTCATATAGTATGCACCCCCTCGTCTTTTAGACAGCATTGATCGTATTATACGATATTCATCTACCCGTAATACGTAGCTGGCTGAGTCATTCCCCCACTCTCTAGTATTCTGGTTCTGGGGCGTGACAAGGTTTTAGTGGTGGCCCATGCAGGTCTGATTTCAGACTTATAGGGTGTTTTAATTTATAGGATGTCTCAATCACATATGTTCCCCCTTGATCTCATGATTCGTTGTTCTCAACCCTAGCTTGACATTCCGGTATTCTTCGACTTCATTGATCCTTCATGTCCGGTCGTTTGATTGCTCTCTTGTCCCTTTTCTTAGGGGCACTTCGTATGCATCTGTCAGAACTGGACAACAACAACAAGGATAACATGACCAAGTTGGTCAGCTATAAGGGCCAGTACTACCTTAAGAGACTATCCAAGAAGAAGTGATAGTAGAACCAGCAGCCGGACCGCAGTATCCGGAGGTTCCTATACCACCCATAGTTTCACCTACCCCAGTGGAAGTGGACACACCAGCCCTTCTGGAGATCATGAGAGGAATGATGGCTACTCAGCAACATCAGATGTTAGCCCAGCAGCGCATGCACGCTCAGTTGCAAGAGCGTAATGTACTACTCAACCAAGGATTACAGACGGCTTTAGAAAGAGGGGCAAGGACAGATTCAGGAGCGTCAGCCAGGTTTTGCAAGTACAACCCCCGCTGTTTCGAGGGCACGGAGGATGCCATCTCAGCAGCTGTATGGCTTAAGGATATTGAGGCTATTTTGACAGCAGCTAAGGTGCCGGCGGAAGAACGTGTGGATCTAGTGAAGTTGTTACTTCAGGATCTCACACATGATTGGTGGGAATCAGAAGAAGTAGGCATCAGACTTCCTATTGCTTGGGACGATTTTACAGCAAGATTCAAGACGAAGTACTATGGGGTTGTGGCGCAGTTTGAGCTAAAACAGAAGTTTATCAACCTCAAGCAGGCCGGCAAGACGATAGATGTTTATGCAGCGGAGTTCTGCAGACTGAGTAGGTTCTCCCCGGAGATGGTAGCAACGGAGAGCCAGAGGGCTATGAGGTTCCAGCAAGGGTTTCATCTTGAGCTCTTGCAATTGATAGCGGGGCACAATTACCAGACTTTCGATGAAGTGTTGACGGCAACCCGAAGGCATGAGATCACCATTCAGAGGATCACGGCAAGGACTGGAGGTCAGAAGAGATCCCACAGTCAGATTGAAGGAGGAGGGGGAGCAGCGCCCCGAGTAACAGCACCATTCCTTGGCATTCGCATCCACGATGTGGCAATGCGAGGGCCAGCACCACCACACAGGCAGCAGCAACAGCAACAGAGGAAGAACCAGCAACCCCCAGCGGGCTGCACTTATTGTGGGAAGGTAGGACATACTAGAGATGTGTGTCGAACATTGAACGGACAGTGGTTGATATGTGGAAGCCCAGATCATCGGGTTACCACCTGTCCCTTGAATTCGAGGTCAGGAGGACCAGTACAACAATTTTCTGCTCTGCCAGCATGTCACGACCCACACCCTAGAGTAAGGGCACGAGACGTGGGTACGTCCAGCCTACGCCGTAGTGTGTTTTAAAATACTGAGTTCGACATGTAAACGGCTGTGGGTAATCAGGCACATCCATCACTGATCAGGCGAGAGATGGCTATGCTTCCAGTAGATTCCAGTAGAAAGATTCCAGATTGGGGTATGTCTACATGTCTCACTCTAGTATTTCCCCTCCCAGCAAGTGAATCCAGAATTCTGACACAATGATTCAAGATGAGTCCAGCCAAAATATAATGATACCAGTAAATGATTCCAGTAAAATGATTCCAGTTAAATGATTCCAGTAGGTGATTCCAGTAATAGAGATGATACCAGTAATAGAGGCCAGAAAATAAAAGTGTGTCGTATACATGAATCCAGAAATATCCACACGTGTTGTAACAGAGAATTGCATACAACTAACTAGAACTGAAGTACAGTAATTGACAAGTAAATAAGAGAACTATCAGAGAATGTACTCGCCTGATGTCTGAATGTCCAAGGTAAAGATACTGTCCGAGGAGAGGTGTCTGGCTCCTAATTAGAACAGCATAAGTCACAACATGTCCAGAAGGGTAATATAAAGCACTACAATGCATTCTACATAAATCTAGGTCAAACTAGGCCAAAGTCAACCCTTGGTCAACTCTGGTCAACTGCACTAGTCAAACTAGGTCATGTCCTAACCCAGCAAGTCTTACTAGGCCTAACCAAGACTATCCTAGCAAGCACACATCAATACAAGGCTATACAAGCCAACATACACCCAACTCTATATAGCATGCAATTATTCAATACTCAAATAGGCAAGAATTCACATTGGATATATACTAGGTAATCTATTACTTTAAGCTATATATGTCTACACATATATACACATGCATATATTGGTATTCAACATTAGGTCTATAATCATGGCATTTCAAATGGTTATATAAACTTATATATTACAACACAATATGCTAACATATATATAATATACATACATAGCTAAGTTAACTATATTCATAATTACTTATTTAAGAGGCTATGTGTGTGTATGTGAACATGGCAAAGGGGCAAATGAGGGTTAAATGGGCATACATAGTGTATACATATCAAAGAGTATCAAAGTGTAAGTGAACAATGTGTCAAGTGTGATAGTGTCAACATAGTGTAAGGGAGTACATGAGATAATATAGGATTTGTGTTAACATAGAACATTACATCTTATTAACTTGTATATTGCATACATTACATCTATTATTACATTACATTCATGCTTGCATTCATTCATCATTCATTTATTCTCTTGCACCACTATATGCACCATACATTACATACTATGGAACCTACATATTCATTACAAGCCACACTTATACATGCTTACATTAGATAGGATACTTACACCTCATACATCATTTATTTAACCATTTACTCATGCTTGTATTCTCTATTTAATTACATAATGTATATACATTAACATGGGTTAAAATCAAATAGAACATTATATTACACACAAGGGTGCACAAAATGCATATGCCGAATAGTAACTTCTACTAATAATCAATACTGTACCATCTCAGCATGAATTAAAATCTAGGATTAAAGTATGTTATAGATCTATGTGTTAGCTTTTCGAAACTTCAAACGGATCGCATTTTCGTTCCGAAAACTCCCGAAATCGCAAAAATACCGAGAACGCGTTTGTCCTTCGTACAGCTGACACTCAAATAATTCTTCAGAAAGTTACAGAAAGAATTAGGCCTATTAATATATGTTTTTGGAAATCTAACTTCAATACGATTCTTTTAAAAAAATGGAAAATTAAACCGAGCTTTGAGCTAGAAGTTATGATATTTCTAAGTTAGGGCTGAAATTAAAAATGTGGATAAAAATTATGACGGATTTAGGTAGTTTGAGACAAAAGAACACAAGTATATAACATAATATATCAAGAACTCACTCTCTACACTAATATATATATGAGACACTATAGAACACATCTTCAATACAAAAATATGAGATTAAACATGTAATAATTCATTCATACATAACAACAACACATAGTGTATCCAAATTTGGGATTTTCCCACATGGACACAACCACAACACAAAGGACACTCCTATGACCTCCAAATGGACACAAAATGGACACAAATGGAGATACAACCATGGAGTCATTCCTATGGGTTCAAAATAGACCTATATGTATGAGAAAATGAAAAGGAAAAGGGATTTATACCTCCCGGTAGATCGAATCGAAGAAAAGCCTTCCCGGAGCGACACCGACACGTAGAGATTCCAAAAGGACACGAACGAGGTCCGAATCCTCCCAAACTTGGGTAGCTTCCTCCTTGGCTAGAATGGAGAAGGAAAGAAGAAGATTTGGTGGTGAAATGGAAGGATTTGGTGGAGAAATTGCTAGGGATTGCTCTCTAGGAATTTAGGGAAGAACAAGAGAGAGAGTGTGGATAAGAATAATGAAATGAACTTGAGCCTATCCTCTCCCAAAGTGGCTGGCCATATGGGGCTATTTGTCCTATTATGGTAAGGTCCAAAATGCCCCCACTAACCTATTCTATTAGTATTAGGAAAGGGCTAATTGGTTGGGGCTAAATTAGTCATTCTAAAGTCTCTAATCACACTAACCTTATCCATAATAATTAATCTAACCTCTAACTAAAATATTTCTATCATGTGAACTAAAATTAATATCATGTGGGCCATGCCTAACTAGTGTGTGGGTCCCACTAGAGTCAAACTACCCCCGGGTCCCCGTTTCAAGTCGGATTGAGTTGAAATTCGAACCCGACTCAAATAATCCCAAAACAATATCATAAATAATAAAATAAATTTCAAAAATATTTCAAAAATATAAAATGACAAAATACTCATGTTCCTGAAAACTGGGGGTGACAAATTCCTCGAAATTAAAACCAAACAATAGTAAAATGTCAAAATCACAAGTCATAATTTTAAATAGTTTAAAAATGATTAAAAATCACCAAAAATCATAATATGAAATAATAATCAATAAATAATAATTATAATTACAAAATTTCAAAATTACCCTCATCTAGAAAACTGGGTGTTACACAGCACCAGGGGCAGGCCAGTATCGAGGACCAGTGGTGGCAGTAAGACCGTTGGCACAGCGCCCGTTCATGACACAGGCTCAAATGTTTCGACAGCAGGGACCGCCGATGCAGCAGTACCAGCATAGACCACCCCAGCATCATCAAGGAAGGGGCCAGCAGCAGCACCAAGCTAGGCCACAATATAGGAACCAACAAGGAGGTCGAGGGCAGGCATTCACTCTGTCCTTGGAAGAGGCATTGACATCGAAAGATATTATGACAGGTAACATTCTCGTCGCCTCATATCCCGCAGTAGCATTATTTGATTCGGAAGCATCACACTCACTTATATCTGCACAATTTGCGACATGGCTAGGAATAGAGTTCGAGGCATTGCCAGGGAGGTTGAATATACTCACTGGTAGTGGGATCATAGGAGTTAGTAGAGTTATTTTATCATATAGCGTTGTAGTTTACGGGCATTCCTTACCCGCTCGGTTGATAGAATTTTCTGTTGGAAATTTTGACGTTATCTTAGGCATGGACTGGCTGAAAGACAGTCATACGACAATAGATTATCGTAGAGAGAGTGTATCTTTTGATATTCCAGGCATGAAGCGGTTCACCTTAGTCAGATCAGTGGCAACTCAACAAGAGCATGGAGTAGTGACGGCAATAGAAGAAGTTCAAGTTTCGAAGGTAGTTGAAGAGTTTCTAGACGTATTTTTCGAAGAACTTCCAGGTCTACCACCGGTTAGGGATATTGAGTTCAGCATAGAATTGGTACCTAGAATTAAACCGATATCAGATCGAATTTACAAAATGGCGGATTCAGAGCAGGCTAAGGTATATCAGCACATAGAGGAACTGAAGGAGAAGAAGTTCATCCAAGCTAGCATATCACCATGGGCAGCACCATTGGTACTTGTGGGGAAGAAGGATGGGTCATCCAGATTGTGCATTGATTACAGGAAGCTTAACGCGGCAACAGTAAAGAACAAGTACCCACCACCCAGGATCGACGACTTGTTTGATCAGTTGAGCAGAGCTAGAGTTTTCTCCAAGATAGATCTTCGTTCAGGGTATCATCAAGTGAGGGTTCGGAAGAAGGATATTCCCAAGACAGCATTCAGGTCGAAGTATGGGCATTATGAATTCTTGGTAATGCCGTTTGATTTGACCAATGCTCCAGCAATATTTATGGATTTGATGAACCGCATCTTTATGCCGTACTTAGATCAGTTTGTCGTTGTGTTTTTTGACGACATTCTCGTATACTCTGCCAGTGAAGAGGAGCATGAAGACCACCTCAAGAAAGTGTTACAGGTTTTGAGAAAGAACCAGTTGTATGCCAAGCTCAGCAAATGTGAGTTCTGGACGGAGCACATTTCATTTTTGGGTCACATCATATCAGGAGCTGGAGTAGCAGTAGATCCCAAGAAGGTAGAAGCAGTAGAGAGTTGGCCAGTACCCAAGACTGTAGCTGATGTACGGAGTTTCTTGGGATTGGCAGGATATTACAGAAGATTTATATCAGACTTTGTAAGACTTTCAGCACCCATGACCCGCTTGACACGGAAGGACGTGCCATTCGTGTGGTCGGCAGAATGCCAGGCATTATTTGTGAATTTGAAACAGAAGTTGATATCGGCACCTATTCTGACATTACCAGTTGGACCCGGAGGTTTTACAGTATATTATGATGCATCAGGAAAAGGACTCGGGTGCGTCCTCATGCAACATGGGAAGGTGATAGCATACGCATCTCGGCAACTTCAAGACCACGAGAAAAATTATCCAACTCATGACTTGGAGTTGGCAGCAGTAGTATTTGCATTGAAGCTATGGAGGCATTACTTATATGGTGATCGAGTGGACATGTACACAGACCACAAAAGTCTGAAGTATATCTTTACTCAGAAGGAACTGAGCATGAGACAGAGAAGATGGCTGGAGTTGATCAAGGATTACGACGTGGAGCTTCAGTATCATCCAGGCAAGGCTAATGTGGTAGCAGACGCTCTTAGCAGGAGAGGCGGCGCATTTATGTTGACAACCCAAAAGCATATCTTAGAAGACCTTTAGGAGATGGGCATCGAGGTTATACTTCCTAGTGATGTAGGAATTCTGGCAAGTCTACAAGTTCAATCCGACTTGGTAGACAGGATCAAGGCAGCTCAGGCACAGGACCCAAGGATTCAGAAGCTTTGGGCAGAATGTGAGTCAGGACTCAGAAATGAGATACAAATTCACAAAGATGGTACACTTAGGTTTGGACCACGTCTATGTGTGCCTAGTGGAGATATCAGACAGGAGGTTATGACAGAAGCTCACAGTTCCCAGTATTCTGTACACCCTGGAGGGACCAAGATGTACCAAGATATCAAGCAGCACTTCTGGTGGAACGGGATGAAGAGGGAGATAGCTAGATTTGTTACCCGTTGCTTGGTATGTCAGCAAGTGAAGGCAGAGTAGCAAAGGCCAGCTGGGTTATTGCAACCGCTTTCTATTCCGAAATGGAAATGGGAACATATTATAATGGACTTTGTGACCGGTTTACCGAGATCGCCAAGTGGTAAAGATGCTATTTGGGTGATAGTAGACCGACTTACAAAGGTAGCACACTTTCTTCCTTTCAGAGTAGGAAAATCTACAGAAAAGTTGGCGGAGTTGTATATGCAGCAGATAGTCAGACAGCATGGAGTCCCTGTTAGTATTGTGTCCGATAGAGATACTCGCTTTACATCATATTTCTGGAAGAACTTACATCATATTCTGGGTACCAAGTTGAGATTTAGCACGGCTTACCATCCACAGACAGACGGACAATCAGAAAGAATAATTCAGACCCTAGAAGATATGTTGCGAGCTTGCACCCTAGATTTTGGAGGGTCTTGGGAGAGCCACTTGCACTTAGTCGAGTTCTCATACAACAACAGTTATCAAGCCAGTATCCAGATGGCGCCATTTGAAGCTCTATATGGTAAGAAGTATAGGTCGCCACTAGCATGGGATGATATCGGGGAGAGGAAGATGCTAGGCCCAGAAATGATTATTCAGACGGTTGAAGTGGTTAAGGGAAATAGAGAGCGACTTCGAGTTGTGCAGGATCGACATCGTCATTGGGCGGACCAGCATCATAGGCCGCTAGAGTTTTCTGTTGGGGACCACGTGTTCTTGCGGATCTCACCTACCCGTGGGGTCATTAGATTTGGCGTTCGGGGGAAATTGAGTCCGCGATACGTAGGCCCATTTGCTATCCTTGATAGGATAGGCGATGTTGCTTATCGTTTATCCCTTCCACCTTCGTTATGAGAGGTGCATGACGTGTTTCATGTATCTCAGTTACGTAGGTATGTATCGGACCCAAGCCATATCCTTGACCATTCTGAGCTGGTTGTTGGTACCAACTTGTCTTACGAGGAGCAGCCGGTGTCCATTTTGGACCGAAGAGAGAAGATACTCAAGAACCGAACAATTAGCCTTGTCCGGGTTGCTTGGGGTCATCACTCTTTAGGGGAGTCAACGTGGGAACGTGAGGATGATATCCGATCACGGTATCAGCACTTGTTTGACTCACAAGGTATATCTCTTTCTGTATACCTTAATTGTCTTAACTCCTCATGCTTGTCACCTTATGAGTAGAATTGCTTGGTATCGTCGATAGTTAAACATAGATATGTTACTTGCTGTTGACATTGTAAAATGATTGCTTGCTCAAATTGCTTGTACTTGGATTAGTTTAGCTCTGATGTTTCTATCCTGCTTGGATTTGAAATTCCGAGGACGGAATTTTTCTAAGGAGGGTAGAGATGTCACTTTTCGTTCCCAGAATACGTATTTTAAATGCATGTACTGCTTAAATGTATTTATTTAATATTTATCATGTATTGTTCTGTATTTAAATTTTTTTAATTTCACGTTAATTATTTTTCTGCATTTTACATTCTGTATCTTTATTCTCGGCTTTTACTTTGCTTTTGGGTTCGGTCTAGATTGGTTTATTTTTAGTTTTTCTTGGTTCATCATGAACCGAACCCAACTCCCCACCTACCACCACTCCTTCATTTAAAGCCCCAAAACCCTTTCTCTCTCTTCATTCATTACTTCTCCTTCACCATTACTCCCCTTCTTCCTCCATTACTCCTCCCCATCTACCTAGAGGCATAGGCAAATGCCAACTTGCTTCTTGATGGATCTCCATTTTTGTTGTTCCATTGTCTTCCTCTCAAGATTCTTAGATACTTTAGTACTTAGCATTTTCAATTTCCATGGCTCATTTCATGTAGATCTAAGTTTAATACATTTTCGGATTTCTTAGGTTTTGATCTAGTAACTTTGTTATTTTTCAAGTTTTGATGGTCCCATGTTGTAGTGAATTTCGTTCTACCCCATTTTGACCTATGAAAGTCCAGATTCGGACTTGGAATGAAGGATTTAGGGAGCTTGGAAGCAATGGCTTCCCTGGTTCTGTTCTCAGAAATGGAGAAGAAGAATAGTACAGGGTCGCATGGTACTTCCTGGCCGCATAGCTATATTTCAACCACAGGGCTGAACAACCCCGAGCCGCATATAGATTTCATAATTCAGCCACATAGGGATTTCATATTCCAGCCGCATATGCATTCAATCATTCACAGCCGCATGAATTTCCATCTTTCCCAGCCGCATGGCCTTGGCAGCACTGAGCTGCATGGGACTTGTTTCAACCCTAACCGCATATACATACTTACCCGAGCCGCATAAGGATCAACTTTTTAGCCGCATAAGCCTTAACAAATCCCAATCGTATGAGACTTACCCACCCGAGCCGCATAGGGCCCAGATCCCCCCTATCTGCATAGACTTGATTTCCTGGCCGCATGAGATCCGATTGCTCAGCCGCATGGGACTCGTTTCAATTCCAGTCGCATATAGGCTTATCATTTCCGGCCGCATATGAATTGTCATTGAGCCCCATAGGCTTGTCTTTTCGAGCCGCATAGGTTCCTTACCTCCAGCCGCATAGACTCGTTATTTTTTAGCCGCATATGCATGATTTACTTAGCCACATGAACCAATAAATTCCTGGCGACATGAACTATAGGCCATAATACCTTTGGGCTAATTTTGTCCCAAGTTGACATTAATTAGCATTGATTGTTATCTTGAGTAATAATTGATCATGCGTTCCTAGTTGGAACTAAGAGACTGGCTAGTCGTCTTATTGAATTGAATGAATGAGACACGTTCATATTAACTATGAACTATTGTAATCGACTGGCTGATCCCGAATATTGGCATATAGATACATGTAGGCTTCAATTTATTTATCTATTTTACAAAAGCAGCATGTGTACTTTATGGTCAAGGCATGATTATTCTGTGGCTAGTTTTGATTGTTACATTACGCTATGTAAGACCTACAACCTAACCGCACGGGTATCGTTGTAGAGATGTGCATATCGTACCCCGTACGAAAATACTTATTATGAATGACCATGATCCACGGCATGGGATTTTAATCAACATAGAGGCTACTAAGTTAAATAAAATAATGATTACATGGAGAGAATGGATTCCCGAGTTCATATATGGCAGCCCTCTTTGGGACTATTAAGCGCCCGACAGGCCGGCTGGTCCCCACAGATACTACAAATCTGCCACACGGGCAGGGAGCGGTATCTGCTTTTATTATTATTATATATTGTATATTGATGACGGGCGTCCCGCTGTGACTCGTCTAATTCATGATTGGCGTAATTGAATGACTGGGTAAACTAGCCTTGCTTGTACATAGTAAGAACTGAGAAATCCTTATTGCATATTCCCAAGATAACTTGGAACTCACAGTAGCAAGCCGTAGTAGTTGCATGGCCGTTTAAATTGATTTATTTGTGTACTGTATCTACTCTGTTACTAACTGAGATGATCAGAATGTCAGGGCATGACGGGCCAACTTCTGTCCTTGTTTGGATGGAAGGTTGGATTCGAAGTGTCGTGATGTTATGCGAATCCCAGTGGCAAGCAGAGATCTACTTATCATATTTTCTTATTACTGGTTCCAGTTTCTCATATCGTGCTTCTTTGCGGTACTTGCTATTAGAGGTCTAACATCTCTGGTTTTGCATGGCCAGATTTAGAGCCGGTCCCCGAGGACTCAGCTTACTTCCACCTCCAAGATGGTCAATACTAGAGGGATGATCGCAGGAGGACTCGAGTGGGTTCCTTACTTTTCCGCTCGTTTTGTTATTTACTTTATACCTTGCCGTTTGGCACCGACATGTTAGTCGGATCGTCTTGTACTTACTTTTACATAATTGTAACTAAGTCAGACTGCAGCTGATAAACAATTGTGTATACCTTGCTTCGTCATCTGGCTATGTTTTGTAAAGCCAGATATCAAGAACATTTTGACAGAGTATTTGGGATGCCTTACTGCTTTATCTTACATGTTCTCTATTTCTGTTTCTTGTTTGAATGATTGAGACAATAGATGTGAAGTGACAATAGTGAGACTTTCATGTAGTATGCACCCCCTCGTCTTTTAGACAGCATTGATCGTATTATATGGTATTCATCTACCCGTAATACGTAGCTGGCTGAGTCATTCCCCCGCTCTCCAGTATTCTGGTTCTGGGGGGTGACAGCCGCATAGTGCCTATTTTGGCTGTTTTTGGCTGTTTTATGCCCTATTTGCCTGAATTGTTGCCAGAATTTCTCCCAACTTCCAATATGAAAGTTGTAGATCTTTGTCTTGGCTTCAAGAATCTTCATGACTTGCGAGCACTTCATACCCTAAGTGCATAGTACCTTTTTGTTCTATTTCCTCTTGTGTCTTGGTCCTCATTCCTGATCTGACTCCTATACGTATGCTGGATAACCCTATGTGTGTACTATGGTATAATCTATGTGAGCATCGATGTGCTATCCTAAGTGCTAAGTGTTCCTATGTGATACCTGTCAGTACCTCCAAGAGTTCAGCATTTATATAGCGATTGGTCAGTAGCAATGATGTGGTATATGGTGTGTGTTGTATTACACCAAAAAGGGGGTACATATGTATGACTCTATGAGCCAGTACGGATCCCTTCTTGGGGTACTCGTACAATGTACGACATCTAGGGGAGTGAGCATGTGACCACATTATGTGAACTCCGAGGATAACCTAGGGATTAACTAGGCAACTAACTTGGTAGATGCATTGGATGGGAAGAATCCCGAAATCGTGCCATACTAGCCACCCCAGGCCCAGTCCTGACGTGTCGGGTTGGCCGCCACGGATATGGTTTCACTCGCCTATAGCGGATGGCTATATCCGACTCCTACGAGCTATGTGTTATATGTTTTAGCGCGGTAGCCCTCCGGGGGACCGGTGCATAATCAATGTGCTATATGTCTTATGGTTTGTCTAGCCCTGCTGGGTTGACACGATCTGAGGATTCCTTTTAATCAGTATCGCGGGGATAACTCCACCAAATATAGAAAGCCGCATGAATGAATGGTCGCTTGAAAAATGACTTGATTGTGCCTTGTAACTTCCGTTAGTAGCCGAGGGACATGGACTGTCATGGTGCGTGGTCCAACCCATGTCCTTGTTTGGTTGTTGGGTTGGGCTATCGTGCTAGGACAGGCTGTGGACCGAGGTTACGACCGAAAGCTTTTATTATTACTAGTATTATTATTTTGTGCTTGGGTTTTATCTCACTCTTTTGTGCTTCCTTGTGGTACTTGCTATTCGGGGCTGACCCCGCTGGTTTTGTTTGGCCAGATCTCGTAGCAGCGCCTGAGGATCCAAACTTCCTTCCCGACGTCAATGGTGCATACTAGGAGCATGGCTGGCGGGGGACTCGAGTGGGTTTCTTCTCCACCACTCTAGTATCTTTACTTATGTTCTGGCGTTTAGCCACCGGCACCTGTTTAGCCGGCTAATCTGAATATTTTGTCTTTGCATATTTTATAATTAAATCAGACTGCAGCTGAATACAATTATGTACCTATGACTCTCTGGGCTAGCTAACTTATAAAGTTAGATCCCCATGATCATTTTGATGATGCGTCGGAACGCCTTACTGCTTTATCTTATATGATCATTATTTACTGTTTCTTGTTTGATTGATTGAGACATAGATGCTTTGTGAGACTGTGAGCTCCTATTTTTCAAAATTTATTTAATTAGTGTTAATTAATTTTTAATGTCATATTTAGCCTTAAAATATTTATTAGGATTTTTAGAAATTTTTCTAGAATTTTTAAATAATTTTTAAATGAGTTTTAAATACAAAAATATTATTTTGCAATTAATTTAAATGTTTTAATTAAGTTTTGCAATTAATTAGATTGTTTAAATATCGGTTTACAATTTTCCAATTGTTATGTGCAAATTTTATTTGCACATAAACAGTGCAGGATGGGTTATGCAAATTTGATTTTGCATCTAGACGCTGGAAGGACCTATCCGTAATTTTCTAAACTCTAGGGGGCTTTTTGCTAAAACCTAAACCAAACCCTAATCGACCACCGCCTCTGCGTGTCATCGTCTCCGGCGATCCGCGCCGTAACCCTAACCCTAATCCTAATTCAACCCCTAATTCGACCGACCTATTGTCCTATAAAACTACCCCGACCCCCGAAACCCTAACTCTACTTCGTTCAAACCCCCACGACCACCGTCTCCTCTACTTCCCACCCGCCGTAACCCTAACTCCGGCCACCCCACAGCACCACCTCCCTAGCTACCTTCACCATCTACAACCACCACCGACGTGTTCGCCCCGACGAGTGGAGTCCAGCGCCACCAAGGCATCACCGCCACGATGTCTCCTCCGCCCAGTCGCCGCCTCGAAAGCCCGCTCGACTTGGACACGTATGTGACTTTTTGGCCCCTGTGTCCTATTGTGTCTCGACTTCACATATAAGACACGACGACTCTATTGGTGAGTGTGGACACGGCAAACTCGTATCGTGCGTGTCGAAATCGACCCAGACACTTAGACTCCTGTGTCCCTAACTGTCAGGACACAGGATTGTTATTATATTTTTTTATATATTAAATACTTAAACCTAAATAAATTAAACAAAAACCTAATCCTAACAACAGAGCCAAGTGGCCCACTGGTCAGCGCGCGAGTTTAAACCCCCCCCCCTCCCCCCCCCCCGTGCGCTCAGTGGCCCGAGTTCGTACCCCCCCCCTTTCTGTGCTGTTATTTCTTTTTCTTTTCCTTTTTCTTTTTCTTTTTGTTTTATATATATATATATATATATATATATATATATATATATATATATATATATATATTTATATTTATATTTATATATATATATATTTTTATATATTTATATATATATATATATATATATATATATATATATATATATATATGAATACATGTATTTGTATATATATATGTATCATTATATATATTGTATTATATATATTGTATTATATATATGCTGTATATAAATATATATATATATATATATATATATATATATATATATATATATATATATATATATTATATTTAGTACTTTATTATATATATATGTGTATTTTTTTTTTTTTTTTTGTACTTTATTATATTTAGTACTTTATTATAATAAAGTACTAAATATATTATATTTAGTACTTTATTATATATATATATGTGTATATATATACATATGTATTTATGTATATATATGTATATATGTTCATGTGTATATATATTATTATTATATATATACTATTATATATATGTATACAATATTTGTATATATATATATATATATATATATATATATATATATATATATATATATATATATATATATATATATATATACTTTATAGTTAAGTATTTTCTTGTATATATATATATGTATTTTTTAACATATATATGTATATAATATCCATTATGTAAATATCTATATATTTATAGGTATATATAAATATTGTAGATATACATTTTATATAAGTATTTCACTCTACCTAGTGTAAATTTTTATTATGTAAATATACTTGTCATATTTTTATAACTACTATGTATAAATTTTACCTTATTAAAATATTAATATTTATTATGTATTTTTACCTCTTTATATTTTTTGTATTTTTAAATTACTGTAACCATTTGGTGTCCAAGCCTAGCATGGATTTTGGGCCCAAATATGTTTTCACACATTCAAGACCTGTACAAGTCATATTGGACTTGATACATGGCCTTGGGTCCTGTATTTGAACTTTGGTTCAAATTATATACATGGACAAAATATGCAGATAATTAATTATTTAATTTCAGTTTATGTACAATGCTGTTTTTGAATTTCTAAAAATACTTTAATTGCTGTTAAAATTCTGGAAAAATAGTATTTAGATACTATGTTAATTTAGCTAATTTAATATAATTTTTACAATAATTAATTTATAGTTTTGCCACTATTTTGACATATGAAATCAGAACTCATTTTCTGTGTACTTAGGAAAACTGATTTTTATAAAATACTTGTACTGGTTAATAAATTCCAGAAAAATTATAATAAATTTCTATAATTAACAAGGATCATTTTGGTACTTTATTTTATGTAAAAATTAAGCTTTTGTCTATCTCAAAAATTGTTGGAACACAATGTTCATTCGATTTATTTATTGAATAATTACGACTTGCAACTTTTTGTGCTATTTTGAGTTTTAGCCGTATTGAACCTCACCCCTCACTAGTGTAAAGACCCTAGAAAGTTAGTTATAGTAGTGTGTCACCCCACATTGGTCTCCTATGCTAAAGTCATCATTTTGGCTAGGTGCCCAGTCACAAGTCGTATTGTACCAATTAGTGTCCTAATGTTTTAGCTTAGTGTAAAAACTAAGTTTATGTATTTATTTCTACAGTGACGAGTTACCAGACATCTATAGCACTTTTATCGTAGCTTGTTTTGCTAGAGGCAAGTACTTTCTACGAACTTTACATACTGCTATAATAATAAACTGCGATTTACCAACCATGTTAAATGCTGATCATTGGGGTAGCAAGTTAGAACTTTACATGTAGTATTACTTTCAGTCTATACCATGTTTAGACAGTATCTCATATCTCTCACATGTTTAAATAACGGGTTAAGGGAAAACTGTTAGTAGTGTACGTGAACATGACCCCCTTCTCCGTATGTATTTACCGCGCTCGGTGACATTCTATATGTGACCTTGCCGTATGTTCTGATCCCGCGTTTGTGTATGGATATACACCGATGCCGTTCGTGCACGTATGTGCATGCCAGAAAAACTTGATATGTGCCGCTGTACATCATATTCACCTATTGACCGATTCACGTACGTGCTACGGTTTTAAACTTTTAAACTATATGTTGTCATTTCTAAAAATAACCAATTAAACCATGATATGCCATGATTCCAGTTTATTACATTCTTGTTCATGCTTCGTATATTTAGTTTGCTAGAATTAGTACTTGCTCCCGTCCTGACAGGATAACGTTGTAGGTGTCCTTACTGAGGAGGAGTTACTCTGCGACTCATATTATAGAGATACTGCCGAGGACCAGGCTTTGCTTTACGAGGATGTTCCTGCGGGAAAATTCATCTAGTTTGCATAGCTGCTTGGGATATTTAGTGTAGTCATGTATTAGACTACGTATTTTGTAACTGGACATGTATCCAGTTTTACATTTCACACTTGTACTTTGGACTTATTTCTATATGAGACGACTTTTGTGTTTGGAGCATTTATGACTTTTATTCACTTATAGAACTGTTAGCACATTTAGTCTTATCCTGTTGTCTTTTAGAACAGCTTACTACGTTTTATCTTAAGCGTAGGCTGGACATGACTCAGCCCGGCCCAACAATTTAGGTAGCGGGTCATGATAGAGACCATAGGAGACTTGATTGTAGCATGCACCCCCTTGTCTCTTGACAGCCACGATCGCCGTATGACGTTTATATACCTCATATGGAGTAGCTGGCCTAGTCCGTCTCCGTATATCAGTACTGGGGCGTGACAACTCGCTTAGGACTAGTTGAGAGGTTATTTAGGGGGATATATTTGGGAGTATATATATATATATTGGGGTATATATACGTATATATATATAGGTATATAAGTATATATATATATATAGGGGGTCTTAGGGCTAGGGGGGGCTTTTGGTGCTACTGCTGCTGCTAAAGCTTGCTGCTGCTGCTGCTACTAATGCTTGCTGCTGCTGCTGCTGCTGTGGAGTTTGGGGAGGGGGGGGGACAGCAGCTCCATTCCCCCCCCCCCCCCCACAGCTGCTGCTACTGCTCTTCTTTCTTCCCTTCTATTCCCTCTCTTCTCACCCTCTAATTTCTCAATCTCTTCCTCTCATTCTCTCTAAATCTCTCCTCACACACATACATATCTATATATATATATATAGACACACATTCATATCTATATACATATAAATATAGATACACACACTCACACACATCTACATATATATATATATAGATACACACACTCACACATACATATCTACATACACATATATATATATATAGACTCACACACACATACATATCTATACATATATATTTATATATATATATATATACACACACATAGGGATATCTATATATATGGACACACACACACTCACACACATGGACACACATATATATGGACACACACACACACATATACATATATATGGACACACACACACACACACACACACACATATATATATAAATATACATACATATATATATATATATATATATATATATATATATATATATATATATATATATATAAATATACATACATATATATATATATATATATATATATATATATATATATATATATATATATATATACACAAATATAAGGACACAAACACTAATCCTAGTTCTCCTAGGAGTCTCCCATAGGCCTCTAATCTCTACATAAAGGGACACAACCATGGTGAAGTTCCTATGGGTTCCAAAATCAATAAAATTCATAGGAAATAGATTTAGAGAATAGGTAATTTACCAATTAGGAGTAAATCCTAATGAAACTCTCTCCGATACAAAGATTCTTGAAGAATGGACACTTCCACCTTGCACCTTTCTCCCAAACTTTGGTAGCACCCTCCCTTGATGGTGTAGAGAGGATCTATGGAAGAAATTTGGGGAAAAAATGGAAGTTTTAGAGATCAAAACTCAAATCTAGGTTTAGGTTTTGGGGGAAACTCAAAATTAGGGAAGAACTTGAGAGTGGAGATGAGTTGAATGAAGAGGGAGGGTCCTCCCATGGTGGCCGGCCATGTAAGGGGGTTTGGGGGCATTTGGCTAATGTCCAAAATGTCCTCCAAGCCTCCTTTAGGCCAAAATTTGACTTAAAAATTTTTCGGGGTTGGAACGGCCAAGTTAAAATCTACAAATTGATCGATTAAGTCACGGGGGAAATGTCTAAAGGTACCAGACTAATTTGTGGGATTTTACGGGCCATGTCTAACTTAAGTTTGGGTCCCGATCAGAGTCTAAGCTACCCTGGGTCTCCGATACAAGTCGGAATGAGCTGAAATTCGAACCGACTCTAAAAATCCCCAAATAACAATAAAAATAAATAAAAATTTCTAAAATTCCCAAAATGTAAAAATGACCATTTTACCCCTATTTATGAAAAGTGGGAGTGACATGTTGTGTGGACTTTGGTTATTTTATGTTGTTATTCGTTTTATTTGGATGTTAATTTACCGGTGTTGAGTGTTCCACCGAAGGGGTCGGGAAACCCAGGGATAAAATGTGCTTGTGTATTGTGTTTCAGATTAAACTGCAGGGAGAAAATGATTATGTGGAAAAAAATGCATACTGTAATTTTTTTTATTTTTATTTTTTTCAAATTTAGCGACGTCTACCGACGTTTATCGACGCCTTTCGACGGCACATTGCGTGGTCGACGTCGCTAAACTGGCATATATTGCCAGGATACCGACGTATAGCGACGTCAGTTTCGTCGGTATGCGTCGGTAACCGTCGGTAGACGTCGGTAACTTTTCCAAGATTTTACCTCATTTTTCCAGGATATACCGACGTATAGCGACATCACAAAACGTCGTTAATATTCCCCAGGATATACCGACGTAGTGCGACATCGTAAACGTCGATAATTTTTCCAGGAAATACCGACGTATAGCGACATCCTAAACGTTGCTATTTCTTCGACGAAACGACGGTAAACGTCGGTATATTACCGACGTAGCTCTACGTCGGTAGACGTCGGTGTTGGCGACGATCAGCGACGTCTTTCCAAACAGCGACTAAGGTTTCCGCGACAAGAGAAAAACGTCGCTAAATACGTCGCTAAACTAGTTTAGCGACATCGTTAGACGTTTTAGCGACGTCTTTAGGCGTCACTAAAATGACTTATTCTGGTAGTGTATGGAACAAAAGTGTTTGGTTGGATTTGGTTTTGGATTT
The DNA here is from genome assembly GCA_029216955.1 of Iris pallida. Taxonomy (NCBI): domain Eukaryota; kingdom Viridiplantae; phylum Streptophyta; class Magnoliopsida; order Asparagales; family Iridaceae; genus Iris; species Iris pallida. Next base: position 26,395,231 of record JANAVB010031417.1, on the reverse strand, counting down.
TGATTTGGATTTTGATTTTCAATGATGTAATTATTTATAAATATAATTACTTTTTAATCAATCTAATATAATAATTATTTTCACTTAATAGTAATTATTTTTCACTTACTAATTAAAAATTTATCAATTCAAAATTAATTACTAAGTAAGAATTTATATTTAAAATTCTAATTATTTACTATTAATTATCTAAATATTCTTTCTATTTTCTATATTAATTATAAATATTTTTGGAAAAACAAAATGTTATAATGTAGTTGTATACTTTCATCAGCACCAACCAAGAATCAAAGGAGAGAAGAAGAGTATATATACTGAAAAACAAGAAATCCATATGTATTTCTTGAACTGGAAAATTACGAATCTGGTACATAGGTAAATTGGATGATAGTCCGATGCTGGTATCTCTTTTTTTTTTTTTTTTTTTCCGATGCTGGTATCTCCACTTGCCACCAATCTAGACTTGTGTGTTGGGTTGCTAAGAACAGAAAATAAAAGTATATAGCTACTTAATTTCTAAGTGTAGTACTTTCAATTTCCTTTATTTTTTCTTCACTTCCCATTTCAGCACACAAACAAGCCCAAGTTATCACCATGCACGCACTAGCTTTGCGTGCCGTCTGAACCTTCTCCATCGTCTCGGGTTCCTTACAAATTTTGTGAAAACTTCAGCTCCTACAGTCAATTTGTTGGAGCTGTCAACTTTTTGTCCTCTACAGAAAGTTTTCTAATTTTAGAATAGAATATTGTACTAGAGACTTAAAAAAAAAAAAAGGTACACGTCACTTACCACCTAAGTCAACACAATTTGGTGGATTTTCAGCATATCCACACATGGTCGAAGAAATAGGCATGCAATATACTATGATTATATGAAAGCTGTGTCAAAGGTAATCAATAGACCTGGACTTCCTTCAACAACGCTCCATGTCAAGTTAGCTGTTAAAAGGTCAATCACTGTCACTCAACCAACTGAGATAAAGTTTATACATTTTAGTACAATGGTAGCTTCTCATATTTATTTTTGAAGTTCGATCTACAGTTCGGAACAATCCATCTTAGACTATCTCCAATAGGGGTTTCTATCTTTCCTATTTCTGTGGAAGAAATCCATCTTAGAAAAAATTTCTCCCAATGGTGATTTCTATCACCATTTCTATCCTATGTGGCAATGATGTAGGATAGAAACTTTTTAGGAGGGTTTCTACATGTAGAAACTCTCATAGAAATTCTTATCTCTCATGACAATTATTATTGGGCCTCGCACCATTAAATTGGTCCTTTTACTTTGTGACACATAGGATAGAAATGTAGAACCATTGGAGAGCATTTTTGTATGTCTACAATTTCTATGTAGAAACTCTTCCAACTAGGATAGAAATTTCCTTAAAGTAGAATGTCAAGTAGGATAAAAACTCAATTTTAGAAATCACCATTGGGGATGGTCTTATGCTTCGTCACTGTCGTTAGTCTTATAAACACATTAAATTGGTAGATTTTGAAGAACTTTTTTTAATTCCATTTATATCGTCACCAAAATTATATAATTGTAACTGCTAATACCCTATCTTATTTTTTCTGCTTTCTTTTCTGCTTCTTCCAAACAATAACTTTTTTTTCTGAAAAGTTTTTAAAAAATTTCCTTCCTACTCTCAACCGCGTGTTTCTATTATTTTACATTCTTATTATTTTGATCAAATATGAACTTCTACCTCCTAATAGAGGCATGGACTTGGTGACAATTCTCGTGCTCGATACAATTTTGTTTATATATATATATATATATATATATATATATATATATATATATATATATATATATATATATATATATTTATATTTTTATATATATATATATATATATATATATATATATATATATATATAAATATAAATATATATATATATATATATATATATATATATATATATATATAATTTTATTTACGTGAAAAACTTTCAGAACCGTTCGTTAATTAGTTACCAATCATGAGTTAGACTGGTTTAAAAACCGCTGACCACTCATAATCACTCATAATCGGTACTTTAAAAATTTCTCATAGCCGCTACACCTACAATAGCCAAGCAGACCCTTAGGCCTAACTTGGTTCGCAGAATGGAAAGAAAAGGAAACATTTTGTGCTCTTTTCTTTCAATTCCAATCAAAAAAAAATTTGGTGTTTGAAAACGTCAAAAAAAAAAAAATGGAAGGAAATGTGAATCCTTAAAGGAAAAAAGTGAATCATTGGATTGGTGGAGAATCTTTTTTTTTTCCTTATTTTTCTTCCTCTTGGAAATTAATTTTCTTTCTTACTCATTTTCTTTTGGCATCCAAACACAGAAAATGCATGATTTTCCTTTTCCAAAGTTCTGATTTCGCGAACCATACATAGGTCTTAGTTAAGAGTGTTGTGTATGCACAATTCCAATAATAACACGTGGTATGAACAAGTAATTAATTCAAAATTTAAACGTCAAAGTCGTGCATTAGCTCAGAGTAACTAAGAGGGACAGAAGTAGGGGTGTGTATCGGTCGGTGGTCGACCTATTTGGGCACAACTGAAGTCGAACTGAAGTTAATCCGTTTGAAAATAATCATAGCCCCCCCACACCCACACCCACACACACACACACACACACACACACACACAAACCAAAAAAAAAAAAAAAACAAGTTCCGAAACAGAGAAAATCAAGGAAAGCGAATAGAAAAAAAATCTTGACAGTTATATACTATGCATAAATGAGATCGACTACAACCTTGAATCTCACTTAGTGACTATTGTCTCTGAAGAAGAGTTGATGGATTACGCCTTGAATCAGTCTTTTTGAACTAGATTCAGAAAATAACGCACATAGTATGCTAGAGATTCATAGGTGTATCGGATGACGCATTTTATCGGCCATGCACACTTTTTCATATTCATAAGAGTTGTCTAAGATCGTCTTGTCCTATAGTCGCGGCCTTCACGACCTCTCATATAGGTAAATCCTCCATGGTTGGTGATATGAGTCAACCATGCATATCATGCTTGGACTTATTAAGAGTTAAAATTATCATAACCATATCACACTGGAACACTGCCATCATAAGGATGGGGTATCCATGTACAACATCATACAACCTTTTGGACATTATTTTAATAGAATTTAATCTCAAGGTTAGTGTTCCATAATAGTCACCTAAGTCCAGCTTGTTCCTACCTATTGAACCGGCTTCTTGGGATCTATAGTCAGACTCGGTTGGGTTGCCACTGCTGGTGACTAACTTATGGACTTAACTCCAAACCACCCTCGATGATTCTAGGATTAATTTTCTAGGCAAACTCTTCATCAAGAGTAAACATACTCTTCGCCAAGAGATCAGTAAAGTTCTTTATGAGTTTAATAGTCAACAACCACAATTTTGCCTTTTAAGCTCTTTTAATATCTTGAAATGCAGGTGCAGGTTCCTGCTTATTTTAGAATTCACAAGATCATGATTTAGCAGTTCTTTAGCATAATTTATAAAAATGACAGGTACAGAAATATGTAGATCATGCATATGCATAATAAGATGATTGATCTATTTAGTTTCAATACTTCATGAAGTCATAGCAAGAGTGAAACTTGGACCTTGATCAATTTGATATATATAGTAGGATATCTGAGCCATTCAGCTTCAACACAAGCTATTTTTAAATATATCATTCCAAATTCTTTGAAACTCTTAGCTATGATAGTTTGTCACATGGACCTATCAACATTAGACCTGTCAATTGGGTCGGGCCGGCCCAGCCCAACACGAGCCCGGCCCGAAAAATTGGCCCATGTGCCGGTCCGGCCCGATTAATCGTGGGCCCTGCCCGGTCCCGGCCCCGTATATTGGGTTGTGCCGGGCCACGTATATTGACCCATAATTTAGGCCCGGCCCGAAGCCCAAGACCGACACGAGGCCCGGCCCGAAGCTTGACCCGGTTGCAACATCCCTGTACAATCTCTTTGATTTGTCCCAAATCCTAGCAGCTAACAGCAGTGTTGTCACTTAAACAAGGAAAAGAAAAGAAAAATATGTACACAACAAACACTCCCTCCAAATATGACTTGTACTACTGCCTAAATAAAGCAACAAGTGCAAGTGGTGGTGGCCTCTGTTATTATTATGATTATACAGTGAAGTAGTGAACTGAATTGAAATGAAATGAATATTTGAACTGATTTCAATTCAATTCATTTCAATATATATTAGTTGCAAGTTGTCACTTCTCGTTCCCAGAATACGTATTTTAAATACGTGTACTGCTTGAATGTATTTATTTAATATTTATCATGTATTGTTCTGTATTTAAATTCCTTTAATTTTATGCTAATTATTTTTCTGTATTTTACTTTCTGTTTTGCTTTTGGGTTCGGCCTGAGTTGGTTCATTGCCCAGCTTTGGGTGGTTCAACATGAACCCACCTACCACCACCCCTCTTCATTTAAAGCCCCAAACCCTTTTCTCTCTCTTCATTACTTCTCCTTCACCATTATTCTTCTTCTTCATCCTCCATAACTCTTCCCACCTACCCAGCCGCATAGGCAAGTGCCAACTTGCTTCATGATGGAACCCCAGTATTATTGTTCCATCATCTTCCTTACTTGATCTTAAGTCTCTTTAATGTTTAGCATTTTCAATTTCCATGGCTCACTTCATGTAGATCTAAGTTTAATGCATTTTCGAATTTCTTAGGTTTTGATCTAGCTAACTTTGTTATTTCCAAGTTTTGATGGTTCCATGTTGTAGAGAATTTTGTTCTACCCTATTTTGACCTATGGAAGTCCAGACTTGGGCTTGGAATGAAGGATTTAGAGAGCTTGGAAACAATGGATTCCATGGTTCTGTTCTCGAAAATAGAGAAGAAGAACAGTACTTGGCCGCATGAGTTTTCATGCGGCAAGTCTCCTAGCCGCATGAGCAATCTTGGCCGCATAACACTTTTCCAGCCGCATCGCATAATTCAGCCGCATGAGCTCATCTCAGCCGCATGGCCGCATGTCCTCTCAGCCGTATATGCATTCAGTCATTCTCAGCCGCATATGCATTCAGTCTTACCGCAGTCGTATAAACTTCTACTTGTCGCAGTCGCATGAATTTTTAAATTCTCGTCCGCATGAGACTTTTCCCCGAGCCGCATAAGGCTTGGTAATCCTAGCCGCATGGACCTTGGCGACTTCTCAGCCGTATGGCATCTTGAGCCGCATAAGGATCAGCTTTCTGGCCGCATAAGCCTTAGCAGGTCCCAGCCGCATGAGACTTTTCCACCCGAGCCGCATAGGGCCCAGATCTCCCTATCCGCATAGACTTGATTTCCTGGCCGCATGAGATCCGATTGCTCAGCCGCTTGGGACTCGTTTCAATTCCAACCGCATATAGGCTTATTATTTCCAGCCGCATGTGAATTGTCATTGAGCCCCACAGGCTTGTCTTTTCGAGCCGCATGTGATTTATTATTTCTTAGCCGCATGGCCGAGCTCGAAATCCCAGCCGCATGAGTTCGAGACCCGAGCCGCATAGGGTCCCTACCACCAGCCGCATAGACTTGTTATTTCTTAGCCGCATATGCCTGTTACCTCAGCCGCATGAACCAATAATTTCCTGGCCGCATGAACTCTAGCCCATAATGCCCTTTGGCTGATTCTTGTCCCGAATTGACATTAATTAACATTAATTGTTATCTTGGCATTAATTAACATTGATTGTTATCCTGATTAATAATTGATCATGCGTTCCTAGTTGGAACTAAGAGACTGGCTAGTCGTCTTATTGAATTGAATGAATGAGACACGTTCATATGAACTATGAACTATTGCAATTGACTGGCCGATCCCGAATATTGGCGTACAGGCACGTGCAGGCTTCAATTTATTTACTTTACAAAAGCAGTATGTGTACTTCATGGTCAAGGCATGATTATTCCGTGGTTAGTTTTGATTGTTGCATTACGCTATGTAAGACCTACAACATAACCGCACGAGTATCGTTGTGGAGTTGGGCATATCGTACTTTGTACGGAAGTACTCATTCTGAATGACCATGATCCACGGCATGGAATTTCACTTAACATAGAGGCTACTACGTTAAATAAAATAATGATTGCATGGAGAGAATAGATTCCCGAGTTCTTACATGGCAGCCCTCTTTGGGACTATTAGTGCCCGACAGGCCGGCTAGTTTCCACGGATACTACAAATCTGCCACACGGACAGGGAGCGGTATCTGCTTATATTATTTATTGTATATTGATGACGGGCGTCCCGCTGGGACTCGTCTAATTCATGATTGGCGCAATTGATTGATTGGATAGACTATCCTTGTTTGCACATAGTAAGAACTGAGAAATCCCTATTACATAATTTCAGGATAACTTAGGACTTACAGTAGCAAGCCGTAGTAGTTGAATGGCCGTTTATATTGATTTGTTTGTGTACTGTACCTACTCTGTTGACTACTGAGATGATCAGAGTATCAGGACATGACGGGTCAACTTCTGTCCTTGTTTGGTTGGAAAGTTGTTTCGAAGTATCGTGATGTTATGTGAATCCTAGTAGCAAGCAGAGGTCTATTTATCATATTTTCTTATTACTGGTTCTAATTCCTCATATCGTGCTTCCTTGCGGTACTTGCTATTAGAGGTCTAACCTCTCTGGTTTTGCATGGCCAGATTTAGAGCCGGTCACCGAGGACTCAGCTTACTTCCACCTCCAAGATGGTCAATACTAGAGGGATGATCGCAGGAGGACTCGAGTGGGTTCCTTACTTCCCCGCTCGTTTTGTTACTTACTTTATACTTTGCCGTTTGGCACCGACATGTTAGTTGGATTGTCTTGTAATTACTTTTGCATAATTGTAACTAAGTCAGACTACAGCTGATAAATAATTGTGTATACCTTGCTACATCATCTAGCTATGTTTTGTAAAGCTAGATGTCAAGAACATTTTGACTAAGCGTTTGGGACACCTTACTGCTTTATCTCACATGTTCTCTATTTACTGTTTCTTGTTTGAATGATTGAGACAATAGATGTTGAGTGACCATAGTGAGACTTTCATGTAGTATGCACCCCCTGGTCTTTTAGACAGCATTGATCGTATTATACGGTATTCATCTACCCGTAATACGTAGCTGGCTGAGTCATTCTCCCGCTCTCCAGTATTCTGGTTCTGGAGCGTGACAAGGTTTAAGTGGTGGCCCATGCAGGTCTATTTCAGACTTATGGGGTGTTTTAATTTATAGGATGTCTCAATCACACATGTTCCCCCTTGATATCATGATTCGTTGATTCTCAACACCTTCCAATATCCTTGGACTTCATTGATCTTTCCTGTCCGATCGTTTGATTGTTCTCTTGTCCCTTTTCTTAGGGGCACTTCGTCCGCATCTGTTAGAACTGGACAGCAACAACAAGGGCAACATGGGCAACATGACCATGTTGATCAGCATCAAGGGCCAATACTACCTCAAGAGACTATCCAAGAAGAAGTGATAGTGGAGCCAGCAGCTGGACCGCAGTATCCGGAGGTTCCAATGCCACCAATAGTTCCACCTACCCCTGTGGAAGTGGACACACCAGCCCTTCTGGAGATCATGAGAGAAATGATGGCTACTCAGCAACATCAGATGTTAGGCCAGCAGCACATGCACGCTCAGTTACAAGAGCAGTATGTGCTACTCAACCAAGGATTGCAGACAGCTTTGGAAAGAGGGGCAAGGACAGATTCAGGAGCATCAACCAGATTTTGCAAGTTCAACCCCCGCCGTTTTGAGGGCACGAAAGATGCCATCTCAGCAGATGCATGGCTTAAGGATATTGAGGCTATTTTGACAGCAGCTAAGGTACCGACGGAAGAACGTGTGGATCAAGTGAAGTTGTTACTTCAGGATCTCGCACGTGATTGGTGGGAATCAGACGAAGTGGGCATCAGACGTCCTGTTGCTTGGGACGATTTAACTGCAAGATTCAAGACGAAGTACTATGGAGTTGTGGCGCAGTTTGAGCTACAACAGAAGTTTATCAACCTCAAGCAGGCCGGCAAGACTGTAGATGCTTATGCAGCGGAGTTCTGCAGATTGAGTAGGTTCGCCCCAGAGATGGTAGCAACGGAGAGCCAGAGGGCTATGAGGTTCCAGCAAGGGTTTCATCTTGAGCTCTCACAATTGATAGATGGGCATAACTACCAGGCTTTTGATGAAGTGTTAACGGCAACCCGAAGGCATGAGATCACCATTCAGAGGATCACGGCAAGGACTGGAGGTCAGAAAAGACCCCCACAGTCAGATTGAAGGAGGAGGGGGAGTAGCGCCCCGAACAACAGCACCGTCCCTTGGCGTTCGCATCTACGATGTGGCATTGCGATGGCTAGCACCAACAGCAAGGCAGCAGCAACAACAACAGAGGAAGAACCAACAACCCCCAGTGGGCTGCACTTATTGTGGGAAGGTAGGGCACACTAGAGATGTGTGTCGAACATTGAACGGGCAGTGTTTGATATGTGGAAGCCCAGATCATCGGATTACCACATGTTCTATTAATTCGAGGTCAGGAGGACTAGTACAACAATTTCCTGCTCTGTCAGCACCAGGAAAAGGGCAGTATCGAGGACCAGCGGTGGCAGTGAGACTGTTGGCACAATGCCCGTTCATGTCGCAGGCTCAGATGTTTCGGCAGCAGGGACCGCCGATGCAGCAACAACACAGACCACCCTAGCATCACCAAGGCAGGGGCCAGCAGCAGCACCAGGCTAGGCCGCAGCATGGGAACCAACAAGGAGGTCGAGGGCAGGCATTCACTCTGTCCTTGGAAGAGGCATTGGCATCGGGAGATGTTGTGGCAAGTAAAATTCTCGTCGCCTCATATCCGCAGTAGTATTGTTTGATTCGGGAGCATCACACTCATTTATATCTGTACAATTTGTACGACACGGCTAGGAATGGAGTTCGAGGCATTGCCAGGGAGGTTGAATATACTCACTGGTAATGGGCTCATAGGAGTTAATAGAATTATTCTAGCGTGTAGCGTTGTAGTTTGCGGGCATTCCTTACCCGCCAGGTTGATAGAATTTCCTGTTGGAAATTTTGACGTTATCTTAGGCATGGACTGGCTGAAAGACAGTCATGCGACAATAGATTATCGTAGAGGGAGTGTATCTTTTGATATTCCAGGCATGAAGCAGTTCACCTTAGTCAGATCAGTGGCAACTCAACAAGAGCAGGGAAGTAGTAACGGCAATGGAAGAAGTTCAAGTTCCAAACATAGTTGAAGTGTTTCTAGATGTATTTCCTGAAGAACTTCCAGGTCTACCACCGGTTAGAGATATTGAGTTCAGTATAGAATTGGCACCTGGAACTAAACCGATATCAGATCGAGTTTACAGAATGGCAGATTTAGAGCAGGCCAAGGTATATCAGCACATAGAAGAACTGAAAGAGAAGAAGTTCATTCAAGCCAGCGTATCACCATGGACAGCACCAGTGGTACTTGTGGGGAAGAAGGATGGGT
>JANAVB010031417.1:26298212-26380712 GCA_029216955.1 Iris pallida | reverse complement strand
TCCTAGTAAAAATAATTTAGGGACACAGTTCTAGAGAGGAGATAGTATCCTAAATGAATACAGTTAAGGAACAATTAAATCATTATTCAAATTGCAAATGGGTTAGAAGGTCGCAATTAAAAGATCTAGATTTGAAGGAAGGTCGAGTAAGTCAAGGTGGAAATACAGTCACATAGCTTGGTAGATGACTAACAACACTTGTGTACATACTACTATCATGGTCATGAGTGATATGGCAGTTTGGTGTGGAATACTGTAGAATTCATCCATCTTATTTGGACTCTCTTGGTTGTCCACCATTAAAATTTTGCTCAAATTTTCTCCAAAAGTCTCTAAATAAAATTTTCAAAAATAACCACCCAAAATTTGTATTCACTGCAAGTCGTTCAATTTAATCATGACCAAAATTTAAATCACTTTTATAAATCTCAAAGTAAACTTTATCACGTTACTACTAACTTTTTCCAAAATTAACGTTTAAATTCAACTATTTAACTCAAGAGTTCATAATTTACAAATCCATAAAAATTTCACAATCAATCAAAAATTTAACACTCTAAAATTTTCCAATAACTCATAATAAAACTCTTAGCATATTAAAAGCAATCTCAAAAATTAAGCTCAATGCTCTCATCAATTTTAACTTCTATTCATGCTAAGTTATTCCAACAAAATCACAACTTTTAAATGGTAACTTCCTTTAATCAATCAAAATAACTTTCCATCACATCCTTCGAAATTCTTCCAAATATTTTTAATATTAGCAATCCCACATTAAACTAAATTTTCAAATAATCTTATCAGTCAAAATCTTTTTTTTTTACCAAAAATCTAAATAGATTTGTAAATCCTCAATCATAGGACACCATTTAAAATAAAAATTTTCTCAAAAATCGTTTTCATAACTTTCAAATATTTTAAACCAAAATTCACCGTCATTACTTCCACTTAAAATTCAAAATTTAATAACACGAAAATCCCAAGTTGTACAACTCAAATTTAAATAATTCCTATGACCATTTTTAAAAGCTAAGATTATTTTTAAACCAAATTTATAATTGTTCAAAGGTGTATAACTATAATACAATAAATCATAAACATCAAAACTCGAAAATCAAATAAATTTTATATTTGTTCAAAGATGTATATCTATCACCCAAAACTCATAAATATCACAACTCGAAAAGCAAATAAATTTTATACTTGTGCAAAGATGTATAGCTATAACCCAATAAATCATAAATATTAAATCTCAAAAAGCCAATCAATTTCTTAAATCAAGGGCATAAAGATTCTATATATATATATATATATATATATATATATATATATATATATATATATATATATATATATATATATATATATATTTCTTTTCTCTCCTTTCTATTGTATCAATCCCATGGTGTTTACTAATTAGAAATCTCAAGATTAAAACTTTCCTTGGTAATATCCTACTTTACAAATTACTAATCATTAAATCACACTTTTTTTTAAAAAGCCTTTTTAACTCGATTAGAGTCTTAAATGTATTCCAATTGCCAATATAACCATTCTAGCCATGTGTTTGACCTATGAGCATATACTAGTGTAGTCATCTTCCTAGTTGACACTAAGCACGAAAATAAGAATCACGGTAGAAAGGAATCAAGCAAGATACAATTCAAGGAAGTCGAACGAGAGTTCGGAATTTGAAGCCAAGGAAAGTGGTCAAGCTGTATGGATGAGATTCCTAGATTCTAATACTATGTTGCAGGCTCACATCGGTACAGTAATGTAACCGAAGTGACAAACTCGACCTGCATGGGCCACCACAAAAATATGTAACGCCCCAGTCCCAAAATACGTAGGACTAGGTACATCGACATGCCAGCTGTATACATACGAAGTATACTCTAATATATGGAAACCTCGTATGAATACATAAGCTGTAAAATACAGTAGAACCATAATAACTAAATCTTATCTACTAGATAAATAAATGATATAAAAGCAGCTTTGAATTTGTCATGTATACAATCGTTGGGCGGAGACAAAGTCCACTACCAACTATCTCAAATAAAATGTACAAAAAGTGATCGATAAAATAACGAGACGAACCAAGCGCAATCGTCTTCGAATGAATGGAGAAGATCACGATCTTGGCTAGAACACCTGCAAAATCATAGAAGCACACACCTGGAGAGATAACCAGGTCCTCAGAGGGACGTAACAAGATACAATAAACATGCCATATAAATACTGAATATAAATATGCCACAATCAAAGAAAGTGACAAGACATAAATAAGGTAATCTAACCAAACTAAAGTGAACATGCAGTTAAGAACAAACCTTTCGTCGCATGAGCCCTGGCTGTAAATAGGATCTGGTATAGTCCCTACTTGGGCACCAGTGACCACAGCGCATGACGTTCAAAAACGACAGTGGCAAACCTGAGAGGCTCAACATACCCGTATCTCCAGCGGAGCTTCCGGGTTACAAGGGAAGTGCAATCGAAGCCCATACGACAAGAAAATGTTCTCCCCACCCAATGTGCCTATTATGTCGCATCCACGACCATGTAACACTACTAACCGTCAAGTCTTCTAATATACAACTATTGACAGTTAGACCTAACGTATGCGCACTGGGGATCAGCCAACACGCAAGGACCTCTACATGCTACTCATCTCACCTATCCTCGTGGTACAACTGTGTCAAGGTATATGCAATACACTACAAACGGCAGTCTCTTAACTCTAAGTCCATATGCAATCAAAGGATAATAACAAAGTACATCTAATATCACTGAGCAGACAGTAAATCAAGAACTGTTAAAACTGGAAATAAATGAACAGTGATATGTAATAAAATGCAACTGAATATAAACAGTATAATGGCAAGGTATCTTGCCTGAGGTTATGTGCAAAAGGGAATAATCCAGTAGCTCGAACCGGCAAATAAACAAAGCAAGAAAAGCCAAATCCCACAGATGACTCCGGAAGCTGCAACAAACATCACGAACGAGTTTGGAATATAAGATATGCCTAGGAAATGCCTGTCCAAAAGTTAAATTCTGGAACAGGGGCAAAATCATAATTTCGGGTCAAAACGATGTCCGCCGTTGGACCCGCTTTGTACCAAAATACGTGCCAATATCTACGGTCTCTAAAGTCGTCAGACTACATGTCTACAGATTTGTTTTGATGAGGCGAACCCAACGGTATGTCCAATTTTGGATTCCGGTGGGCCGTGCACAAAATCGCCCGTTGAGTGAGATTGTAGGCCCGCCAAAATAGCGTCCCGATCAACCTTCTCAGAATTGAACCAAACTTGGCTCACAGGACCAGAAAAATATTTCGAGTCCAATGGCTCAAGTTTCGTCGCGATTTGATGAGTGTGCACAAAGTAATTGGGAAATTCCGAAAAGCCCGATACGGGAAAATTTGACGGATACGGGTCAAATTCGTCGCGCACACGCAACCAATTTGAATTCCGTCAAAGTCCGCACGTCCGCAAAGTCGATACGGACCTTTCGGTACTCTCGGTTTGCGACGGGGTCGCCCGGTTTGTCGGGACGTACCTCGTACGGGGTTTTTAAGGTTTATAAAAACTGATTTTTCGAGATTTCTAATTTAATTAAAACTGAAATTTATTGCAGAATAAATAAATCTATTTGAAGGGGATGATAGAGGGTCATGGGGGCTTTCTACACGATTTTACGGATCTAAAAACGGATTTAAAATGGGGGAGATATAGATCGAGGAAGTGGGATACCTTAAAGTGTGAATCTGTTGTTTTATTGTTGTTGTTGTTGTCGCCGTGACGATCGGGAGGCGGAGATGCTGTCGCTCCGGCGAGGCTGGCACGCACACCAAAGAGTGGGAGGAGGATGGAGGAGAGAGGAGGAGAGAGGAATTTGATTAGGGTTTTGTTCATATATATATATATATGTATATATATATATATATGTGTATATATATATTAAAAAGGGAATGGGGGGTTTTCGGCCAACACTTTGCTGCTAATAAAGGGCGGCCATATAGCCGCTGCTGCTTTCCTTTATATGCTGTGGTGTGGGTGGTCGGGTGGGGCCGACCACCCATTAACCTTTTTTTTTTTTTTTTCAAATCTTATCTTTTCTTATCTAAACTTCAATATATATATATATATATATATATATATATATATATATATATATATAAAAATATATATATATATATATATATATATATATATATATATATATATATATATATATATATATATACAGGGCCGGCCCTGAGCTAGTGGGGGCCCGATGCAAAACTTCCAAAATGGGCCCCCATACATAATGTGAAAAAATTATAAATAAAATAAAATTTTCTTGTAGTCAAGATTTGAACCATGGACCACCTAAATACAAGTCTAGCATTACAACCACTACAACACAAAACTTTTTGGTGAAAAAAGACACATGATGCATACTAATTCTATTGTAGATAATTTTATGTTGGTGTCCCCTTTCGTCAGGGGGCCCTTGGCCGTCGTCCGGCCTGCCCTGGGCCAGGGCCGCCCCTGTATATTTAAATATATATCTATATATATATATATATGTATATATCCATAAATACACAAAAAAATCTATTTAAAATTCAAATACCATTTAAAAGTCAACTATCCAATTATTTAATATATTTGAGCATATGTACATATATATATAAATTCAATCCTTAACAAATCAACTCAAAATAATAATAATATTTAAATAGGAAAAACATGTTTATTAAATCTCCACAAAATAAATTTAATAATAATAAATTAATAAGATCGTCCCAATGAGTGCACTTACACTGCACACCCTTTTTCGGGTCCAAAAATTTGTACAATCATTGGGAACATTATTTAAATAATAAAATATCAATACTTGCACAAATAATTAAATAATTAGAAATTGTACGTGAAATTCTAAAATAATTTAGGAAATATTTCTACATACATAAAATATGTCTACATGACCACCTTGGTCCCACCACATGCCTACCTGGGCTTGAATTCGATTCGGGCCCAGTTCAGGCTGAATTGGACAAACCGGTTCATCTAAAAATTAATGTATAAAATAATATTTAATTAAAGTAATTTAAATAACTCCATTCATAACTTGGCCTAGTTTTTTTCCTAGTTCGGACATCACCATGGCTAGGCTGTCCCCGGCATAACTGGTATACTTGTCAAGGCACACTGCTACAACTTCCGTGCTAAAAGTCATGGTCGTCTTGTGCTCCAAAACTCAACAATGGCTAAGGTTATTTTTAATAACTGATAAAAATCATAAATCGCATAAATTCATTTTTAAGTCTAATAAAAAAAAATTTAAAAATAGGGGGTTTTACAGTTTCTCGACGACATTCTCGTATACTCTGCCAGTGAAGAGGAGCATGAAGACCACCTCAGGAAAGTGTTGCAGGTTCTGAGAGAGAACAAGTTGTATGCCAAGCTCAGCAAGTGTGAGTTCTGGACGGATCATATTTCATTTTTGGGGAACATCATATCAGGAGCTGGAGTAGCAGTAGATCCTAAGAAGGTAGAAGCAGTAGAAAGTTGGCCAGTACCCAAGACCGTAGCTGATGTGTGGAGTTTCTTGGGATTGGCAGGATATTATAGAAAGTTCGTATCAGACTTTGCAAGACTTTCAGCACCCATGACCCACTTGACACGGAAGGACGTGCCATTCGTCTGGTCGGCAGAATGCCAGTTATCATTTGAGAATCTGAAACAGAAGTTGATATCAGCGCCTATTATTACCTTGCCAGTTGAACCCAGAGGTTTTACCGTATATTGTGATGCGTCAGGAAAAGGACTTGGGTGCGTCCTTATGCACCATAGGAAGGTGATAGTGTATGCATCTAGGCAACTTCGAGACCAAGAGAAGAATTATCCAACTCATGACTTGGAGTTGGCGGCAGTAGTATTTGCTTTGAAGTTATGGAGGCATTACTTATATGGTGATCGAGTGGACATGTACACAGACTACAAAAGTCTGAAGTACATCTTTACTCAGAAGAAACTGAACATGAGACAGAGAAGATGGTTGGAGTTGATCAAGGATTACGACATAGAGCTTCAGTATCATCCAGGCAAGGCTAACGTGGTAGCAGACGCTCTTAGCAGGAGAGGCGGCACATTTATGTTGACAACACAGAAGCATATTGTAACGCCCCAGAACAAGAATACTGGAGAGCGGGGGTATACATAGCCAGCTACGTATAATGAAATGGAATCCACCTCACTATACGGTCACGGCTGTCTAAATATATGAGGGTTTAACTACAAGCCAACAGTCTCTTAGGGTCATGAACAAGCCTAGTGTCTCAATCACAAGCAAGCAAGTAAAGTTACAAGATATAAGATCACCAAATATACAATAGTAAGGCATCCCAAACATTACATATTCAGCTGATCATGAAGCTAGTCGTTACAAAATGTGATGACTAGCAAGAGTTTCGGTCATACATGATCAATCCTAGGATTCGTCAATCATGTTACAGCCCGTAGGCAGATAGTAAATAAAGGTGCAATCGAGCTAACACGTGCTCGTCAGCTAAACGTCTCAAAAGAATAATTTTACAATAGAGTGGGAGGACAAGAGAAACCCACTCGTTGCCATGGTTACGCCTGGTGGTCACCACGGGCTGGAAAGTCGGTAGATCCTCGGAAGCTGCTCCGGTATCTGGCCATACAAAACCAACTGGGTCAGACTGTCACGCCCCAGAACTAGAATACTGGAGAGCGGGGGCAGACATAGCCAGCTACGTATAATGGAATAGAATCCACACCGCTATACGGTCATGGCTGTCTAGATATGTGAGGGTTTCACTACAATCTATCAGTCTCTTAAGGTCATAAAATAGCCTATTGTCTCAATCTCAACCAACTAATAATAGTTACAAGATGTCAGACCACCAAATACACAATAGTAAGGCGTCCCATACTTTACATATTCGGAATGATCATGAAGCTATTCGTTACAAAATGTGAGGACTAGCAAGAGTTCAGTCATACATGATCAACCCCTGGGGCTTGTCAATCATGTTACAGCCCGTAGGCAGACAGTAAATAAGTACAATCGAGCTAACACTTGCTCGTCGGCTAAACGCCTCAAAAGAATAATTTATAATATTACAGTGGGAGAACAAAAAGAAACCCACTCGATGCCCTGGTTACGTCTGGTGACCACCATCGGGCTGAAAAGCAGGGAGATCCTTTGGTGCTGCTCCGGTATCTGGCCACACAAAACCAGCTGGGTCAGACCCCAGAAAGAGCAAGTGCCACAAAGGAGGCTTCACTTAGGAACTAAAACCAGCAAATCATTAGCATTCAACATGTAAGAAAACAATAAGTAACACAGATTGAGGTTTGTACACTACCAATGCACTTGCCCCAATCAGAGAAAATAATTAAGAGAAGCATCATTGACATAAAAGAACTGGAGAATCATGCTAAATAAAATATAGCTGGACAATATATGAAGAGAAAACGAAGGTAATATTCCGGAAGCCAGGTTACAATCCTTAAACCAAACAAGGACCGAGATTGTAACCCATCGCCTGAACAGAACTTAGTCTCTGATCATTTATTACTAAAGGTGACAATCATTAAGGTGAAAATGAGAGAGAGTACAATAATAAAAGTGACAATGAAGAGTACAATACGCTAGAGTGACAATAGAGTACAATCGTTATAGTAACAATCTGGAGTGACAATCATTCAATCATTCTGGTACAATCTTGCAATCAATCACTTCAAGACAATACTATACTGGACTAGACTCCATCCAATCAATCACGGCCAATCGTTGCCTACGGCTTTCTACATTAACTAACTAGGGTTATCACAATCCTAGTTACTAGCAAGATCCAATAAGATGCTCCAAGTAGTCACAGGCCCTGCAGCTATCCAGGTTATCCAGGCGAACATTTATAGTGACAATTAGAGAGTACAATACATTAGAGTGACAATAGAGTATAATCATTTAAGTGACAATAGAGGGTGCCCCACATAACAGTGGGCTGGAAATGTGCCCTACTCGTCGGCAGGCTACAAGTCCAAACATTTGCGGCCGGGATAACGGGATCGCCTGTAACTGGGGAACATCTCTTCATGTCTAGTAAATTATTCTAATCATTAACCTTAGTCCATTTCAGTAGGTACTCCTGACCGTGGTACTCAGAAGTCCCCTCCTAGACATGATGCAAGACAGGACTGGATTATTTGTACAAGTACAATCGCCCACGTTGTCCAGGTTACTTATACAGGTCAGGTCATGTCAGGTAGCTGTCGCAACAGCTGTTCAAGGTATATCAGGTCAGGTTATCATGCCAAGTATACCTTGTCAGGAGTGCGCCACGGCGGACCACTATCATGTCATGTCAGTTTATCATTTCAATCATGTCAATCAAGTTCAGGACAAAAGGCGTAAGAATATAAAATGGACGTAAAATATATAATAAAATAATAATAATATAACAAGACAAGGCACAGAAAGTCCATGCGGCTCAGGGGGATGAATTCAGGCGGCTCAGGAGAATGGATTCAGGCGGCTGAAGGGTATCAGTCGTATGCGGCCAGTGGTAAGGAAGGGGCATATGCGGTTCAGCCAGAGCACCCCATGCGGCCGGGAAGATATGAGTCCATGCGGCTGGCGGGAAACCAAGCCTATACGGCTGGCGGGGAGAATGGATCCTATGCGGCCAGCGGGAGAATGGATCCTCCTGCGGCCGAGAAGACACGGGTCCATGCGGCTCAGGTAGATTAGGCTCATGCGGCCAAGAGTGAACTCTTATAAGGCCAGAAAATAATTTCTCATGCGGTCAGGATAGAGACTAGCTCATGCGGCTGGATAAGGACTAGTGCCCATGCGGCCAGGCAAAACAGGGCGCATGCGGCTAGGGTTCAATCAAGGGTTCATGCGGCTAAAATAACCAATCAAGTCCAAGCGGCCCGAGTTAAGTCATATGCGGCTAAAATAATGGTCCTAAGTCATGCGGCTGGAAAATGATGGGTGCATATGCGGCTCAATTAGGAGAGAAGTCCATGCGGCCAGGAATGGGATCCAGCCTATGCGGCTGAGAGTCCTATGCGGCAGAGTCACTTGCCGCATGAATTATCATGCGGCCAAGTCAAGCCCATGCGGCCAGAACTGTCGTATGAAGGCTCATACGGCTCGGAATCACTTACCGCATGAAGTATTCATGCGGTCAAGTCTAGCACTGTCCTTCTTCTCCAAGCTTCCGAGAAGAAGAACGCCAAGAATCCATGCTTCCAAGCTCCATGAAACCTTCATCCGGAGTCCAAATCCGAACTTCCATAGGTCAAAATGGGGTAGAACGAAATTCTCTACAACATGAAATCATCAAAACTCGGAAATAACAAGATTAAGTAGATCAAAATCTAAGAAATCCGAAAATAGTATAAACTTAGATCTACAAGAATCTAGCCATAGAAAGTAGAAATGCCAAGTACTAAAGTAAGTTAAAATGCTGTAAGGAAGAGAATGAAGCAATAAAATTAGAGTTCCTTCATTAAGCAAGTTGCACTTGCCTAGACCTCTCTCTCTCCCTCTCGCTGGTGGAGAAGTAAATAAGGAAGAAGAAGATGATATTAATGAAGAGAGAGAAGGAAAAGGGTTAATAAATACAAATGGTGGTGGTAGGTAGGGGGTTCACCCCTATGGTTCATAATGAACCAAGCAAACCAAACCAAGCCAAACCAATCAAGGAATAAACCAAGCCAAGATAAACCAAGGCGAACCAAGTCAAGGCCAATAAACTCTCTCTCTAGCAATTTAAACCAAATGAATCATGAAGTAAACTAAGCCTCACTAATCCAAAAATAAACCAATGAACCACTAAAACCAATTGAACTATCAATGCCAATAAAACCAAGCCAATGCAAAATAAACCAAGATAACTAATCATGACTAAAATAAAATATGGGTCCAAAACACGTATACGTACACTAAATATGTATCACGAATTTGGGACATTACACAGACCCCAGAAAAAGTAAGTGCCGCAAAGGAGGCTTCACTTAGGAACTAAAACCAGCAAATTAGCACAAGAGTATAATTATATAATAAAAGGCAATAATTATGGAAAAAGCATGACAGGTGATATACGATGAGATAACCATGGGACTATTCAGATAACCAGGTTACAACCCGTAAACCAAACAAGGATGGGGGTTGTAACCCTTCGTCTGAACAGAACTTGGTTTCTCCCACCTTTTATCGGTAAGATAAAATAAGGAATCAGGACATGTAACAATCTTGTACAGGATCAAGACAAGACTAGACTGATTGAACTCCATCTAACATTTTACGGCCAAGCAAGGAGTACGGCTTGATACTTTAACTAACTAGGGTTATCACAATCCTTAGTTACTAGCAATATACAATAAGATGTTCCTCCAGCCACAAGTCCTGCATCTAATCCAGGTTATCCAGGCGACTTGGATTCATTAATCAGTTATCAAGAATTGTTAGGTGGCTTGGTGTGTAACACATAACAGTGTGCATAGGACTTGTTTTATGAAGTGCCCCACATGACAGTGGGCTAGAAATATGCCCTACTCGACGGCATGCTACAAGTCCAACAATGGTGGCCGGGATAACAGGATCGCCTGTAACTGGGGAAATCTTTGATGACTACTGTATTATTCTAGTTATTAGCCTTAGCCATTTTCAGTAGGTACCCCTACCCGTGGTACTCAGGGGTCCCCATCCTAGACATGATGCAAGACAATACTGGTTCATTTGTATAAGCACAATCGTCCACGGTGTCCAGGTCATTCAATCTTGTCATGCCATGTTAGCCGTCGCAACAGCCTATCAAGGTATATCATGTCAAGTTTACTATCAGGAGTGCGCCACGACGGGCCACTATCATGTCATGTCATTTGTCAATAGTACACCACAACGGGTCACCATCGTATCAGGGAACAATTAATATGGCACAAGCATACATGTGATAATTAAATATTAGCAGGGACAAGGGCTGTGGGGGACTCATGCGGCTCAGAAAAATTATTACATGCGGCCAGCAAGTCACTTGGCCATATGCTGCTCAGGCAAGTTGCATGCAAGCAGCTTAATTAAAGGGCCATGCAGCCATGCAATTAAATAGTGGCCATGCGGCCAACAATTAACAAATGGTCATATGCGGCCAACATGGCATTGGCCATACGGCCAGCATGGCATTGGCCATGCGGCCAGACAAATATTCTAATGGCCAAAGTAACTTGGTCATGCACAAATGTATATGCGGCCATAAAATAAATGGCCATACAAACATTAATGGTCTGACAATTATTTAAAGGCCTATGCGGCTAGCAAATGCAAATGGCTCATGCGGCTCTAAATGGCCCATGGCCATATACGGCCAGGCACCAAAGGTGCTTATGCGACCAGCTATTATATTAGCATACAAGTGAATGCATTCCAAGCTAATTAATATATATAAGCAAGGGAATGCTAAGGCCATGCATTAATATATATATAAGCATATGCAAGTGAATGCTAAGGCCATGCATTAATATATATATAAGCATATGCAAGTGAATGCTAAGGCCATGCACGTGAATGCTAAGGCCATGCATTAATATATATAAGCATATGCAAGTGATATATAAGCATGGAAGCTTGCTTGTAACACTTACATTAAATATATGCATGCAAGCTATTCATACACAAAAGGCCAAAGCCATATGCGGCTATAAATGCAAGCATGCGGCCAAGAATGGCCAAGGCCATATGCGGCCAGCTCGCTAAGGCCATACACAAATTAGCATAAGCGGCCAAGCTTACTCCAAGCAAATGCTGCCTGCATGCAAATACGGCCAAGTAATTATTTACTAATGCATGCAAGCCTATGTGGCCATGCTAATTAATTCATGCGGCCGAAGCAAGTATGTATATGCGGCTCAGTACTGTTCCATGCGGCCAACTATGAATAGTAGCCATGCGGCTAACAATAAATAGTAGCCATGCGGCCAACTAATGAGTCATGGCCTATGCGGCCAGCAAACAATATTAAATGTAAACACAGTACATATGCGACTACGATTATTTAATGGCCATACAAACAGCAAATGCCATGCGGCCAAGCAAGTGATCGGCCATGCGGCTAATTCAATTAAATGGCCATGCGGCTCAGCACAAAATATTGCATGCGGCCAAGAGTGCAATTAATGGATCCCACAGAGAACATGTCCATAAAAAATACCATGGCCTCCATGCTCCTTCAAACAACAATAGGAACCCAAATCCAGACCCCCGTAGGTCAAATTTGGGTAAAATAGAATTCTCTACAACATGGAACCATCAACTAGCAAAAATATGCAAGTCTGATAGATCAAAATTTATGGAAACCGAAAATACCACAAAATTAGATCTACAAGAATTTAACCACAGAAATGAAAAATGCTAAGTACTAAAGTGGGTTAGAAACATATAAGAAAGATAGTAGAACAATAAAAATAGGATTCCTCCATGAAGCAAGATGTACTTGCCTAAGCTCTCAACTCTCTCAGGTTGGTGGAGAAGTAATGGTAGGGAAGAAGAATAATTAATGAGGAGAGAGAAAGGTTTGGTGGGATATAAATAAGGGTGGTGGTAGGTAAGTGGGTTGGTTCTCTGGTTCATGATGAACCCAAAGTAAACCAAGCCGAACCCAATCAAGCCGAACCGAACCAAGATAAACCAATCAATGAAATGCCAAAATAAATCAAGCAGGGCGACATGTAATACGGGTCAGAATACGTACACGTATACCAAAATACGTAATACGAACAATGGTCATTACAACTCTACCCACCTTAAAAGAATTCCGTCCTCGGAATTTAATTAAGAGGCTAGAGAGGCAAGAACAAGCTATACTAAGCAATCAATCAAACAATCAATCATGCAAGCAAGGAATTTGAAGACATGAGGAAGAGAGAAAACATCCTGCTAGAAACCTCTCTGCCGATTCTGAATCTGAGCTTGTACCAGGGTATACTGCTGGGGTCTCTGCTGCTGGAAGACTTGTGCCTGAGGCGACAATGGCCTCGGAGGCTGGTACTGCTGCTGCTACTGCACTGGTGCTGGTCCCCTTACCGAGGGACTAGTCTGGGCCGATGATGAACTGGCCCTATTCGGACAGGACCATATCTTGTGGTCCGGTGCTCCACAAGCCAAGCACAATCCCTGTGCTCTGCGACACTACGAAACAACGTGTCCTGGCTTCCCACAATGAGTGCAGCCCATTACGGAAGACTGCTTCTGCTTCTGTTGCTGAGGTAACGTCGGAGTCGAATGCTGAACCGACGTAACCGAATCCTCCCTTCGAGGAACTCCAATAGTCAAATCCTTAGCTGCCGGGGCTGGTGCTGAAGACTGGGTCATCTGGCCGTGAGATCGCTTCCGACCTTCGGTCCTGTCTACTATCCTCTGGGCGGTATACTCGTGCCTCCTGGCGGCTCTCAATACTGCATTAAAATCTGATGCTCAAACTGCTCCACTGCCAAAAGCATCTCTAGGTGGAGTCCCTGCTGAAATCGCTGAGCTCTGTCAAACTCGGTCGCCACCAAGGTGGGAGCAAATCGACTAAGCCTGGAAAACTCGGCCGCATATCCGTCGACCGTCCTGCCCATCTACTTCAGATTGGTGAACTTGGTCTATAGATCGTACCGAGCTACCACATCGAAATACTTGGTCTGAAATCTCTCACAAAATACTGCCCAAGAAATAGGTGCCAATAATCCGACGGCCTGCGCCGTCCACCAGCTGCGGGGAAGATCCAATAACTGTAGGCGTACCACGACCACCTTTTTGTTCTCTGGGGTCTTCATTGCCTCCAGTATCACCTCTGTGTCTTGAAGCCACGTATCAGCAGCGATAGCATCTTCGCTGCCATCGAAGAATGGAGGGTTCAGGCGCTTAAAACTGTTGGCTGTACTGTTCCCTGGATGATCACCTCTGTTCAGAGCATCTTGTACGGCCTGGTGCAATACATCACCTCGGCGATCATGAGAAGCTAACAATGATCTGATGAGACCTACCAAAGTGCCATCATCAGGCTCTGCAGGCTGGACGGGATGAACTGGTGGCTCTCCTCCGGTAGGCACGACTCTGGAGGCTACTCCTGAATGCTGGGCTTGATCTCCAGGTTGCTACTGATCCACGGGAGGTACTCTGCCTTGCTGATCGGCAGGTCCAGGAACAATACCGCTGAAGAAGACGACATATGGAACAATAAGAAAGGACCAAGACAGATTAATGATACAAGCATGTGATCAGGTCGAGAATCTCACGGATTAGAAGATACGGACAGAGATCAAGGGCGAGTACTGATTGAGACATCTATTCCGTAAACCCTCACACATCTTGATTTACAAGACCTGCATGGGCCACCACTTAAACTATGTAACGCCCCAGAACTAGAATACTGGAGAGCGGGGGCATACATAGCCAGCTACGTATAATAAAATGGAATCCACCTCACTATACGATCACGGCTGTCTAAATATATGAGGGTTTAACAACAAGCCAATAGTCTCTTAGGGTCATGAACAAGTCTAGTGTCTCAATCACAAGCAAGCAAGTAAAGTTATAAGATATAAGATCACCAAATATACAATAGTAAGGCATCCCAAATATTACATATTCAGCTGATCATGAAGCTAGTCGTTACAAAATGTGATGACTAGCAAGAGTTTCGGTCATACATGATCAACCCTAGAATTCGTCAATCATGTTACAGCCCGTAGGCAGACAGTAAATAAAGGTGCAATCGAGCTAAAACATGCTCGTCGGCTAAATGTCTCAAAAGAATAATTTTATAATAGAGTGGAAGGACAAGAGAAACCCACTCGTTGCCCTGGTTACGCCTGGTGGTCACCATCGGGCTATAAAGTCGATAGATCCTCGGGAGCTGCTCCGGTTTCTGGCCATACAAAACCAGCTGGGTCAGACCCCAGAAAGAGCAAGTGCCACAAAGGAGGCTTCACTTAGGAACTAAAACCAGCAAATTAGCACAAGAATATAATTACATAATAAAAGGCAATAATTATGGAAAAGCATGACAGGTGATATACGATGAGATAACCATGGGACTATTCAGATAACCAGGTTACAACCCGTAAACCAAACAAGGACCGGGGTTGTAACCCTTCGTCTGAATAGAACTTGGTTTCTCCCACTATTTATCGACAAGATAAAATAAGGAATCAGGACATGTAACAATCTTGTACATGATCAAGACAAGACTAGACTGATTGAACTCTATCCAACATTTCACGGCCAAGCAATGAGTACGGCTTGATACTTTAACTAACTAGGGTTATCACAAGCCTTAGTTACTAGCAATATGCAATGAGATGTTCCTCCAGCCACAAGCCCTGCAGCTAATCCAGGTTATACAGATAACTTGGATTCATTAATCAGTTATCAAGAATTGTTAGGTGGCTTAGTGTGCAACACATGACAGTGTGCATAGGACTTGTTTCGTGAAGTGCCCCACATGACAGTGGGCTGGAAATGTGCCCTACTCGACGGCAGGCTACAAGTCCAACAATGGTGGCCGGGATAACGGGATCGCCTGTAACTGGGGAAATCTCTCATGACTACTGTATTATTCTACTTATTAGCCTTAGCCATTTTTAGTAGGTACCCCTGTCCGTGGTACTCAGGGGTCCCCATCCTAGACATGATATAAGACAATACTGGTTCATTTGTACAAGCACAATCATCCACGGTGTCCAGGTCATTCAATCTTGTCATACCATGTTAGCCGTCGCAACAGCCTATCAAGGTATATCATGTCAAGTTCACTGTCAGGAGTGCGCCACGATGGGCCACTATCATGTCATGTTATTTGTCAAAAGTGCACCACAACGGGTCACCATCGTGTTAGAGAACAATTAATATGACACAAGCATACATGTGGTAATTAAATATTAGCAGGGGTAAAGGCTGTGGGGGACTCATGCGGCTCAGGAAAATTATTACATGCGGCCAGCAAGTCACTTGGCCATATGGGGCTCAGGTAAGTTGCATGCAAGCAGCTTAATTAAAGGGCCATGCAGCCATGCAATTAAATAGTGGCCATGCGGCCCAATCAAATGGCCATACGGCCAACAATTAATAAATAGCCATATGCGGCCAGCATGGCATTGGCCATGCGGCCAGACAAATATTTTAATGGCCAAAGCAACTTGGTCATGCACAAATGTATATGCGGCCATAAAATAAATGTCCATGCAAACATTAATAGTCTGGCAATTATTTAAAGGCCTATGCGGCTAGCAAATGCAAATGGCTCATGCGGCTCTAAATGGCCCATGGCCATATGCGGCCAGGCACCAAAGGTGCTTATGCGGCCAGCTATTATATTAGCATGCAAGTGAATGCATTCCAAGCTAATTAATATATATATATATATATATATATATATATATATATATATATATATATATATATATATATATATAAGCAAGTGAATGCTAAGGCCATGCACATGAATGCTAAGGCCATGCACGTAAATGCTAAGGCCATGCATTAATATATATAAGCATATGCAAGTGAATGCTAAGGCCATGCACGTGAATGCTAAGGCCATGCATTAATATATATAAGCAAATGCAAGTGATATATAAGCATACAAGCTTGCTTGCTAACACTTACATTAAATATATGCATGCAAGCCATTCATGCACAAAAGGCCATAGCCATATGCGGCTAGAAATGCAAGCATGCGGCCAAGAATGGCCAAGGCCATATGCGGCCAGCTAGCTAAGGCCATACGCAAATTAGCATATGCGGCCAAGCTTACTCCAAGCAAATGCTGCCTGCATGCAAATACGGCCAAATAATTATTTATAAATGCATGCAAGCCTATGCGGCCATGCTAATTAATTCATGCGGCCGAAGCAAGTATACATATGCGGCTCAGTACTGTTCCATGCGGCCAATTATGAATATAGCCATGTGGCTAACAATGAATAGTAGCCATGCGGCCAACTAATGAGTCATGGCCTATACGGCCAGCAAACAATATTAAATGCAAACACAGTGCATATGCGGCTACGATTATTTAATGGCCATGCAAACAGTAAATGCCATGCAGCCAAGCAAGTGATCGGCCATGCGGTCAATTCAATTAAATGGTCATACGGTTCAGCACAAAATATTGCATGCGGCCAAGAGTACAATTAATGGCTCCCACAGAGAATATGTCCATGAAAAATACCATGGCCTCCATGCTCCTCCAAATAACAATAGGAACCCAAATCCAGACTCCCGTAGGTCAAATTTGGGTAAAATGGAATTTTCCATAACATGGAACCATCAACTAGCAAAAATATGCAAGTTTGATAGATCAAAATTCATGAAAATCGAAAATACCACAAAACTAGATCTACAAGAATTTAACCACAGAAATGAAAAATACTAAGTACTAAAGTGGATTAGAAATACATGAGGAAGACAGTGGAACAATAAAAATAGGGTTCCTCCATGAAGCAAGATGCACTTGCCTAAGCTCTCCACTCTCTCAGGTTGGTGGAGAAGTAATGGTAGGGAAGAAGAATAATTAATGAGGAGAGAGAAAGGTTTGGTGGGATATAAATGAGGGTGGTGGTAGGTAAGTGGGTTGGTTCTCTGGTTCATGATGAACCCAAAGTAAACCAAGCCGAACCCAATCAAGCCGAACCGAAACAAGATAAACCAATCAATAAAATGCCAAAATAAATCAAGCAGGAAGACATACAATACGGGTCAGAATACGTACACGTATACCAAAATACGTAATACAAACAATGGTCATTACACATATCTTAGAAGACCTTCAGGAGATGGGCATCGAAGTTGTACTTTCCAGTGATGTAGGAATTCTGGCGAGTCTACAAGTTCAATCTGACTTAGTAGACAGGATCAAGACAGCTCAGGCACAGGACCCGATGATTCAGAAGCTTAGGACTGAATGTGAGTCAGGACTCAGAAAGGAGATGCAAATCCATGAAGATGGTACCCTTAGGTTTGGATCACGTCTATGTGTGCCTAGTGGAGATATCAGACAGAAAGTTATGACAGAAGCTCACAGCTCTCAGTATTCTATACACCCTGAAGAGACCAAGATGTACCAAGATATCAAGCAGCACTTCTGGTGGAACGAGATGAAGAGGAAGATAGCTAGATTCGTTTCCCGTTGCTTGGTATGTCAGCAAGTGAAGGCAGAACAGCAGTGGCCAGCTAGATTATTGCAACCGTTTCTTATTTCGGAATAGAAATGGAAACACATCACAATGAACTTTGTGACCGATTTACCGAGATCGCCAAATGGTAAAGATGCTATTTGGGTGATAGTAGATCGGCTTACAAAGGTGACACATTTTCTTTCTTTCAGAGTAGGGCAATCTACAGAAAAGTTGGCAGAGTTGTATATGCAACAAATAGTCAGGCAGCACGGAGTTCCTGTCAGTATCGTGTCAGATAGAGATACCCGTTTTACATCACATTTTGGAAGAGTTTACCTCATAGTCTGGGTACCAAGTTAAGATTTAGTACGGCTTACCATCCCCAGACAGACGGACAATCAGAAAGAATAATTCAGACTTTAGAAGATATGTTGCGAGCTTGCACTCTAGATTTTAGAGGATCTTGGGAGAGTCACCTGCACTTAGTCGAGTTCTCGTACAACAACAGTTATCAAGCTAGTATCCAGATGGCGCCATTTGAAGCATTATATGGTAAGAAGTGTAGGTCGCCACTAGCATGGAATGATATCGGGAAGAGGAAGATGCTAGGCCCAGAAATGATTGTTCAGACAGTTAAAGTGGTTAAGGGAATTAGAGAGCGACTTCGAGTTGCGCAAGATCGACATCGTCATTGGGCGGACCAGCATCATAGGCCACTAGAGTTTTTTGTTGGGGCCACGTGTTCTTGCGGATCTCACCTACCCGTGGGGTCATTAGATTTGGCATTCGCGAGAAGTTGAGTCCGCGATACGTGGGCCCATTTGCTATCTTTGATAGGATAGGCGATGTCGCTTATCGTTTATCCCTTCCATCTTCGTTATGGGAGGTGTATGACGTATTTCATGTATCTCAGTTGCGAAGGTATGTATCGGACCTAAGCCATCTCCTTGATCATTCTGAGCTGGTTGTTGGTACCAACCTGTCTTACGAGGAACAGCCTGTGTCTATTTTGGGCCGAAGGGAGAAGATACTCGAGAACTGAACAATTAACCTTGTCCAGGTTGCTTGGGGTCATCACTCTTTAGGGGAGTCAACGTGGGAACGTGAGGATGATATCCGATCATGGTATTCGCAGCTGTTTGACTCACAAGGTATATCTCTTTCTGTATACCTTGATTGTCTTAACTCCACATGCTTGTCACCTTATGAGTGGAATTGCTTGATGTCGTAGATGGTTAAACATAGATATGTTACTTGCTATTGACATTGTAAAATAATTGCTTGCTCAAAATTGTTTGTACTTAGATTAGTTTAGCTCTGATGTTTCTATCCTATTTAGATTTGAAATTCCGAGGACGAAATTTTTCTAAGGAGGGTTGTCACACCCCAGAACCAGAATACTGGAGAGCGGAGGCAGACATAGCCAGCTACGTATAATGAAATTGAATCCATCTCACCATACGGTCACGGCTATCTAGATATATGAGGGTTTAACTACGAGCCATCAGTCTCTTATGGTTATGAACAAGCCTAGTGTCTCAATCACAAGCAAGTAAGTAAATGTTACAAGATGTAAGATCACCAAATATACAATAGTAAGGCGTCCCAAATATTACATATTCAGTTGATCATGAAGCTAGTCGTTACAAAATGTCAGGACTAGCAAGAGTTTTAGTCATACATGATCAACCCTAGGATTTGTCAATCATGTTACAGCCCGTAGGTAGACAGAAATATAAATTTAACACGAGCTAACACTTGCTCGGCGGCTAAACGTCTCAAAAGAATATTTTTACAATAGAGTAGGAGAGCCAAAATGAACCTACTCGTTGCCAGGGTTACGCCTGGTGGTCACCATCTGGCTGGAAGACAGGTAGATCCTCTGGAGCTGCTCCGAAATCTGGCCTTACAAAACCAGCTGGGTCAGATTCCGGAAGAGCAAGTGCTACAAAGGAGGCTTCACTTAGGAACAAAAACCAGCAATTAGCACAAGAGTATAATTACATAATAAAAGAGTATAATTAAGGAAAAGCATGACAGGTGATATACGATGAGATAACCATGGGATGATTCAGATAACCAGGTTACAACCCGTAAACCAAACAAGGACCGGGGTTGTAACCCTTCGTTTGAACAGAACTTTGTTTCTCCCACCATTTATCGGCAAGATAAAATAAGAAATCAGGTCACGTAACAATCTTGTACAGGATCAAGACAAGACTAGACTGATTATTCCTTATCCAACAATTACGGCCAAGCAATAAGTACGGCTTGATACTTTAACTAACTAGGATTATCATATGCCTAGTTACTAGCAAGATGCAGCGAGATTCTTCTACAGCCACAAGCCCTGTAGACCATCCAGGTTACCCAGGTCGAATATTAGTACAATAAGGGTGCAACACATGACAGTGTGCTGGAAATGTGCCCTACTCGTCGGCAGGCTACAAATTCACAAGTGCGCCCAGGTAACGGGATTGCCTGTAGCTGGGAGATCTCTTCATGACTATTGGATTAATCTAGTTATTAGCCTTAGTCAATTTACAGTAGGTACCCCAAAGCTAGATATACAAGAAAATACCACAAAGCTAGATCTACAAGAAATTAACCACGGAAATAAAAAATGCTAAGTACTAAAGTGGGTTAGAAACACATGAGGAAGACTATGGAACAATAAAAATGGGGTTCTTTTATGAAGCAAGATGCACTTGCCTACACCTCTCTCTCTTTCTCTCTCAGGTTGGTGGAGAAGTAACGGTGGAGAAGAAGAAGAGTAATGAAGAGAGAGAATGAGTTGGGCTAATAAATGAAGAGGGTGGTGGTGGTAGGTAAGTGGGTTGGTTCTCAATCAAAACCGAACCAAGCTGAACCAAACCGAGATAAACCAAGTGAGGAGACATGCAACACGAGACAAAATATGTACATGTATTCCAAAATACGTAATACGAACTACAGGCATTACAAGCTTGCAAGCAACCAAAATAAAAGGGCCATGCAATTATTTAATGCTCATGCGGCTCAGAGCTAAAAATGCTCATGCGGCTCAAAGTGCAAATAATGGCTCCCACAGAGAACATGTCCATAAAAAATACCATGGCCTCCATGCTCCTCCAAACAACAATAGAAATCCAAATCCCGACTCCCATAGGTCAAATTTGAGTGAAATGGAATTCTCTACAACATGGAACCATCAACTAGCAAAAATATGCAAGTTTGATAGATCAAAACTCCTGAAAATCGAAAATACCACAAAGCTAGATCTACAAGAAATTAACCACGGAAATAAAAAAATGCTAAGTACTAAAGTGGGTTAGAAATACATGAGGAAGACTATGGAACAATAAAAATAGGGTTCTTTTATGAAGCAAGATGCACTTGCCTACACCTCTCTCTCTCAGGTTGGTAGAGAAGTAATGGTGGAAAAGAAGAAGAGTAATGAAGAGAGAGAATGAGTTGGGCTAATAAATGAAGAGGGTGGTGGTGGTAGGTAAGTGGGTTGGTTCTCAATCAAGACCGAACCAAGCCAAACCAAACCGAGATGAACCAAGTGAGGAGACATGCAATACGAGACAAAATACGTACACGTATTCTAAAATACGTAATACGAACTACAGGTATTATAACTCTACCCACCTTAAAAGAATTTTATCCTTGGAATTTAATCAAGAGGCTAGAGATGCAAGGACAAGCTCAATCAATCAAACAATCAATCATGCAAGCAAGGAATTGAAGGCATGAGGTTGAGGGAAGACATCCTGCTAGGAACCTCTCTGCCGGTTCTGAATCTGAGCTTGGACCAGGACATACTGCTGGGGTCTCTGCTGTTGGAAGACTTGAGCCTGAGGCGGCAATGGCCTCGGAGGCTGGTACTGTTGCTGCTGCTGTACTGGTGCTGGTCCCCTTACCGAGGGACTAGTCTGGGCCGATAATGAACTGGCCCTATTCGGACAGGACCATATCTTGTGGTCCGGTGCTCCACAAGCCAAGCACAATCCCTGTGCTCTGCGATACTCCGAAATAACGTGTCCTGGCTTCCCACAATGAGTGTAGCCCATTGCGGAAGACTGCTTCTGCTTCTGTTGCTTAGGGGACGTGACCGACGTCACTAAGGCCGCCTGTCTTGGAGTTCCAATTATCAAAGCCCTGACTGCCGGGGCTGGTGCTGACGACTGATTCATCTGGCCGTAAGATCGCTTTCGACCTCCGATCCTGTCCACGATCCTGTGGAAGGTATACTCGTGTCTCCTGGCTGACCTCAATACTGCATCAAAAGTCTGATGCTCAAACTGCTCCACCGCCAGCAAAATCTCTAGGTGGAGTCCCTGCTGAAACTGCTGGGCTCTATCGAACTCGGTCGCCACCAAGGTGGGAGCAAACCGACTAAGCCTGGAAAACTCGGCCGTATACCCATCGACCGTCCTGTCCATCTGCTTCAAATTGGTGAACCTGGTCTGTAGATTGTATCGAGCTACAGCATCGAAGTACTTGGTCCGAAACCTTTCACGGAATACTGTCCAGGCAATAGGCGCCACTAGTCCAACGGCCTGTGCCGCCCACCAGCTGCGGGCTAGATCCAATAACTGTAGGCGTACCACGGCCACCTTCTCATCTTCTAGGGTCTTTGCTGTCTCCAATATCACCTCTGTGTACTGAAGCCATACATCCGCAGCGATAGCATCATCACTGCCGTCGAAGAATGGAGGGTTCAAGTGCTTGAAACTGTTGGCCGTACTGTTCCCATGATGTCCACCTCTGCCCAGAGCATCTGCCACTGCCTGATGTAAGGCATCTCCTCGACGATCTTGAGAAGCTAACAATTATCTGAATGCTGGGCTTGATCTCCAGGTTGCTGCTGGTCCACGGGAGGTGCTCCGCCTTGCTGATCGGCAGGGCCAGGTACAATACCGCTGAAGAAGACGACATAGGGAACAATAAGGAAGGATCAAGACAGATCAACGATACAAGCATGTGATCAGGTCAAGATTACGAGGATTCAGAAGATACGAGCAGGGATCAAGGGCGAGTACTGATTGAGACATCTATTCGGTAAATCCTCACATATCTTGATATACAAGACCTGCATGGGCCACCACTTAAACCATGTCATGCCCCAGAACCAGAATACTGGAGAGCGGGGGCATACATAGCCAGCTACGTATAATGAAATGGAATCCATCTCACCATACGGTCATGGCTGTCTAAATATATGAGGGTTTAACTACAAGCCATCAGTCTCTTATGGTCATAAACAAGCCTAGTGTCTCAATCACAAGCAAGTAAGAAAATGTTACAAGATGTAAGATCACTAAATATACAATAGTAAGGCATCCCAAACATTACATATTCAGTTGATCATGAAGCTAGTCGTTACAAAATGTTAGGACTAGCAAGAGTTTTAGTCATACATGATCAACCCTAGGATTTGCCAATCATGTTACAGCCCGTAGGCAGACAGAAATATAAATTTAACACGAGCTAACACTTGCTCAGCGGCTAAACGCCTCAAAAGAATATTTTTACAATATAGTAGGAGAGCCAAAATGAACCCACTCGTTGCCAGGGTTACGCCTGGTGGTCATCATCTGGCTGGAAGACAGGTAGATCCTCTAGAGCTGCTCCGAAATCTGGCCATACAAAACCAGCTGGGTCAGATCCCAGAAGAGCAAGTGCCACAAAGGAGGCTTCACTTAGGAACTAAAACCAGCAATTATCACAAGAGTATAATTACATAATAAAAGACAATAATTAAGGAAAAGACAGTAATTACATAATAAAAGACAGCAATTATCACAAGAGAATCTTTCTGTTGCTGAAATCTTGGGTAATTAGCACCCCTTCATTGGCTGAATTGTGGCGCACGTCCATGGCTCAAAGATCTCGGATTTGGTGGAGAGTGATCTGATAGGATGCGCCAGGGATCGGGCGCATGAGAAGACTTTGGCTTATAACCTTCAGGAGTCACGAACCAGTCTGGGCGCACGACTTTTGAGGCGCATACGAGTGGTTGGTCGGCCACGTGGGTCATAGCCGTCGGAGGAAAGTAATGATGATGCTGATGTCAGCGACGCTTCGTCTTCTAAAAAAGCTGCTAACTGTCTAGTCCTCGGGGGACGTGCTGCTAACTCTGTCACTTGAGCATTAATTGCTTGATAGATGACGAGCCGAAATGGGCACATGGGTCCATGTTTGTTTAGGATGCATGGATCTGTGCTTTGTTGGGCGCATCCATACGGGGCGCTTTGGAACCGACGGACGCGTCTGTACGTTGCGCGGTGTCTGACTGGCGCATCCTTTTGCATGACGTGCCTTTATTGGTCCGACTTTTGTGTTCTTTAAGTGCTTTTAATGGCCATTTAGACTTGGCTAAATTTGATGCGTCAGGTTCATCACCATAAATACAAATTCATTGCACGAGATTCGGAGAGCCCGCCACTTGGCGCATGGGTTTGATTTGCCCGGCCTATAAATAGTGGCAAGGAGAGAGTTTGCCTCTCGTTCTCTCACGTCTTCCCGAATGAACTTGTTTGCTCGAGCACGTTCTGTTGACGAGATGCTCCCGAGGGTGAAGATGCGATGCATTGTCTTCATTCATGCACTCATGAAGGTGACTGTTACATCCAAAATTTGGAGTCGAGGGCTTCTGAGGCAGGCGGAAGGTGTCTGTTGCATCCAAAGATCGGGATGCTCGAGCCCTGTCTCCGTTATGCTGGAAGAGCCGCAGATCGGAATTACGGTGCTCTCGGCTTTGGAGGCTCTTTCTTTTGCCAGAGTGGGTGTTGTCCATTCTGGTTGTGTTGAAAGCTGCTCCTTTAGCCTCGGAGGAGAGCTCTTCCTCCCGCTAGGGTGGGGTTGATCGCCCACCCAGGTTCTGCTCAATAAATACTTCATTAGTCGAAGCATTTGATCGGGTCGAAGTAAGGCACATATGCTGAGACTTCATGATGCGCATAACTGAGACGCTGAAGAGATGCGCCTGACTGAAACGACACGCCTGACTGAGACGCTGAAGTCTGCACCTGACTGATGATGCGCCTGGTGGGGGGCGCATGGCAGTTTGCTGCGCCTGGCTGTAGTCTTAGGATCTTTCTTTTTGTAGAAATTCTCCTATGTAAAGCCTTTCCTTTAGACATGTAATAGACTTTTATATGAAATAAAAATCTTCTTTTTGATGTCTATACTTTTGCTGTCTTGCTGTGCCAAGTACTTCGTTTGAGCTCCCTGGCGCATGTTCTGAGTAGTATTTGAGCGCATAGGAATTCTGGCACATAGATGCGCCCTGAAATTCTATGCTTCTACAAGACACCCTTCAAAATTTTCAAAACTTTTTGTCAAGTTTTGGAATACTTTGAATAAGAAGCATGGTGGTGTCTTCAACGGGGGGCATGACTGTTCGGGCGTATGATTACTCCGTGCATCAGTGATGGGGCGCATGATCCTCTCTGTTAATACAAATGATAACGCTTCGAAGTAATCAACAAAAGATTAATGATAATCTTTTTGGATTATTTGCAGTTATCATTTTGCAGAACCCCGAACGGTGGCTGACGTCACTCCTCATCGGTTTCCGCATATCTCCAAGCCTATAAATAGGCGTTTGATGGAGAGAGAGAGTTCTTCTTATCTCTTGCTTTCTTCTTTAGAGTTCTTCTTTCGAAAAAACCCTAACTTCTTTTTCTTTCACGAGATGGCCCCCAAAACTTCTCGCGGTGGTGCTGGCAAGGGGAAGGAGCCTGCGGAGTTCGTCGAGGAGGACGCTCCTGTCACCACTGTGACTCCGGCC
Organism: Iris pallida; assembly: GCA_029216955.1. Lineage (NCBI taxonomy): Eukaryota > Viridiplantae > Streptophyta > Magnoliopsida > Asparagales > Iridaceae > Iris > Iris pallida. The sequence continues at coordinate 26,354,741 of JANAVB010031417.1, read as the reverse complement.
GATGTTCGGCCTGCGGTGACGGGTGGGTGTGGTCTCCCAACTTTTAGACGAGTCTGGAGCACATGGATGAGTTGCATCATGTTGCTGCGCCCTAACTCTTTGTTGCTGACGTGCATGGACTTCAGTCCTGATGATGTGCTGAGGCTATTCCGTCGACGTGCATGGGTTTAGGCCCTGATTATGCGTCGAGGTTTTTACTGCTGACGTATATGGGTTTACATCCTGATGATGTGCCGAAGCTTCACTGCTGATTTACATGGGTTTAGACCCTGATGATGCGCCAGGCTGCTTGACACACCCAATATTTTGTCTTCATGTTGCCTGACTTTTGTTTTTGCTTGTGTCAGTGTCGATGACTATCCCTTTGCTGAATGAAGTCCTTCTGGATGCTTCTCTCTGCCAAATGGGGGTTGATTTTGACGAGGAGATTATTAACCCCGCGAAGGCTGCTATCCTACTGAATCAGCCTTCCGAGAGAATATTGCAAATCTGGGATCAGTCGCCTGTTTTTCTCCAGAGTATGATGGAGAGCGGCAAACTAAAATCTGCTGAGTCCGAGGATGGGACTTTCTTGAAACTTGCCTTTCTGTTTGGTGACCGCTTGACCTCCACCGAGGCGAAGGTACTGAAGATCAAGGAAGACTGGTTCTTCTCTGCGAAGGGCATGGTTCTGTACATGCGACAGCTTGAACGTCAATTGTTGTTGACGGCCTTCCACCGTTTGGCTTCCAAGAGAAGGATGCCATGGGAACTTACTCCTTCTCAAGGAGGGGCAGTGGGGGGTACCCTTTCGATTGATGTTACTTCGAATCAAAGGGATAGTTTGGCCGCCTTGCGAGCCGGGACCTCGTTCAGTTGCCGAACTTTGCGCCCTGGGAGCCTTTATAGTGATGTCCCTGTAGAAGCATAGAATTTCACAAACAGAAAGCCCATGCGCCAGATACTACATGCGCCAGAGCTCAGACAAAGTACTTCACAGCAGAATCAACAAATATAGACATTTAAAAGAGGACTTTTTATTTATACATAAAAGTCTATTACATGTCTAGAAAAGGTTGTACAAAGGAGAATTTCTATAAAGAAAAGATCCTAAGTCTACAGCCAGCAGCCACCATGCACCTCAAGATAGGTGCAGCAGCCACCATGCGCCTCCAGCTAGGCACAGCAGATACCATGTGCATTCAAATAGGCGCATCCCTCCATGCACATCCAGCAGGGCGCATCCTTTCAGCAGCTCAGTTATGTGCATCCCCAGTTATGTGCATCCCTTCAGCAGCCCAGTTATGTGCCGCTCTTCCAGCCAGGCTCACCTGATAAGTGCTTCGACTAATGAAGCATTTAACCCTCTGGCTGGAACCAAGGAAGAGAAGAGCACCGCAAATCTGTGGCTAGGAGAGGCTTCGAAAGAGCCTCCAAAGGCCAAGGAAGACCGTGATCGAAATCGCGGCTAAAGGAGAAGCTTCCAAACCCACCAGAGTGGGCAACGCCCACTTTGAAGGAAGAAAGAGCCTAGCACCGCCATTCCGATCTACGGTTCTTCCGGAATAACGGAAACGAGGCCCGAGCATCCCTATCTTTGGATACAACAAGCACCTTCCGCCTGCCACAGAAGCCCTCGACTCTGTCTTTTGGATGTAACAGTCACCTTCAAGTGCGTCAATGACGACATGGCGTCTCATCTTCACCCTCGGGAGCACTTCGTCAACAGAATGCACTCGAGTACCCAAGTTCATGTTGGAAGTACGTGAGAGAACGAGAAGCAAACCTTCTCTCCATGCCACTATTTATAGGCCGGGCAGATCAAACCCACGCGCCAGGTGGATGGCTCTCCGAATTCCCTGCAATGAACTTGCATTTAATGGATGAACCGGACGCTTCGAATTCAGCCAAATCAAAACGGCTATTTAAAGCACTCGAAGAACGTAACAGTCGCTGTATTAAAGAACGTGTCACGAAGCGGATGCGCCGGCCAGCCCGCGTATCACACAGACGTGCCCTTCAACATCAGGCGCATCATATAGACGCGTCCTCCAATACCAAGCGCATCACAGAGGATGCGCCCCCATGAGTCCCCATACCCAGTAGAACGTCAATCGATGCGCCCCCTCAGCTTTCCATCGAATGTCAGAAACATTAAATGCTGAACTGACAGAGTTGGCAGCACACCTCCCAAAGTTTGAACAGTTGACAGCTTTTTCAAAAAATGAAGCGTCGGCAACGTCAGCATCATCATGACTTTACTCCGACGGCTACTACCACGTGGCCACCCAACCATCCGCATGCGCCTCAAAAGCCATGCGCCTCAGACTTTTTACTGATCCCTAAAGACAGAAGGAAAGTCTCCATTTGAAGCTCTGCATATGCCTCAAAAGCCATGCGCCCCAGACTGCTCTCTGATCCTAAAAAGACAGAAGGAAAGTCGTCATTAAAGCTCTGCATGCGCCTCAAAAGCCATGCGCCCATAATGGTTCGTGACTCCTAAAGGTTACGATCCTCATACGCCCAATCCTAGGCACATCCCACCAGATCATTCCCCCATCAAATCTGAGATCTCCGAGCCATGAGTCGACGACACGTGTCCTTTGACTCAACTTACCCAAGATCTCAGCAACAGAAAGATCTTCTTCTTTGCTACGTGCCGGTTCACAACAGCAACATGAAGAAGTCAACCCCCTCGATCAGGGCACATCGTCCATGCGCCTCCATCAGCAATCTCCACGTGGCGTCCCCACACACCGACGCATCTTACATATGCGCGCATGAGTAGCCAATCTGCCCAGCTATAAATAGAGGGATCATTTCCTTCTCACCCACGCACAGAACACACAAGGAACAGACGGAGAACTTATAGACCACCAGAGAGGCAGATACAGACACTCAATGTCTTCCTTCTCTCAGTAAGCTCCAGCACCCAGAGCAATCCAATCCTTCAGAGAATCGATAACCGTCGTCAGTTCGTCAACGGAGTCAACGCATTACCACTCGCTCCATTGGCACAAGGGACCCAGATAAACAAAAGTGTACTCCTAGGACTACATCTAAGTCCTATATTGTAACACTGTTCTGTTTGTATTGAAATTTGTAATCAAACGATTTTAATGGCAAACAAGCTTTTATAGTGATGTCCCTAATGACACCTTTGCCTTTGGTGCTTCGACCTTTGCGAATCGGATGCTAACATCGAAGGTTATGTATCCGAAAGGTAGTTTTAGGGTTGAAGGTTGGTGTCACCACGTGTCCAAGTGAAACGAGCTGACCCTTTGGGTTTTGTCGAAGTTCAAGGTAGAGCTTAAAGAGATTGGGCTGACTGCCGCTATCCGTGCCACACAGGCAGGCGTGGACCTCAACAAGCATATGTTCCTTGTACTCCTGGAAATGTTTAATACCCAGACTGGCACTTTCTTTACTCCGGTGGGAGAGTTGGGATTGGCTCTCCATGAGATGTACGAGGTGTCCAAGCTTCCTTGGGGTTCGGAACCGTATGAGGAATATTTCCCCACAAATGAGGAGATCCTTGTTCTGGAAGAGAAGGACCCGGAGAAGATGGCTATTTTCAAAGAGGTGGCGAGCCATCATTATCTGATGCAACGGAAGGACAAAGGCAAGTCACAGCCTCATGTGACTACTTGGAGGGATTACGTCTTTAAGCAGGACCTGGCGGACTCTTCGAAGATTCGGTTTACGACTCCGCAGGGGCTGAAACCCGCGAAAGTAACCTCCGAAATGAGCCGGCTTGACGAGAAGGCCCCCAGCACAAATTAGAGTGGCGAAGATGTATACAGCTGTTTCTGGCATTGCGTGCACCGGATGTCGTCCAAGGCAGTGTTGACTGCCTTCTTGAAGATATGGCTCCGGGACTGTGTGTTCTCAGGTAGGTCAGGCTCTGTGGAGAGGGTGACCCGGAACCACATTTTGCCAGCAGTAAAACTGGTTTTTGGTCGCCCTTTGGCTCTCCTCCCCGCGATGGTGTGTAACCTTCTGCGGGGTTTGAGAGATTTTGCTGACGATGTGGCCCATGAGAGGGGCAGAAAAGACAACTTTCCCCGAACTAAGCTACCATTCCATTATCTGATGGGATAGTTAATTCTGCATCACCCGAACGTAATGAGTTCGGGTCCTGAAGATGATCACATTGAAGGTGACGCCTTTATTCCGCCGCTTCTATAAGAGGAAGTGGCTGCACACTGGCGTCCCCATCTGTAGGAGAGTTTTGTCTTATCTTCAGGGGTGGGAGATCGTCAAGGTCAGTCCCATCTTCAAAGATTTCGAGGCTGACCAAGATTTGGAGGACTCCGGTGAGGATGCGATCACTCTGCCGAAATGGGGGTTTCGTTGGTTACAGAGTATTCGGCCTTCCCACTTGGTCTACCGCAACCAGAATAAGTGTTATCTGGAGCCGTATTTGCCGAGCCGATTTGCTCGCCAGTTTGGTTACACCTAGCTAATGTTACGGAACCCCGGTAACAGTCTGGGGTTTGCTGGAAGTTTACTGGATGAAGTCCGGGGTTGGCAATATTACAATACCGGGTGTACTGGGGTTCATTTCAATATACCGGTTCACAACCCTCGGCCACAGATCCTGTATTCGGCTATTAAGCTGTATTGCGCCATGAATACTGTGCCTCCTGAATATGACAGGGAGACTAGTTTCATCATTGGAACTCACTAGAGGCTACGAAAAACATGTTGGCGGCAGCCCGATCATATTATCCACCAGAGTTGGCGGGATATCGGGCTGCTACTGCAGCATCCACGGGAGGCACTCGAGAAGATCCCCCAGCTGGGAAGAGGTGGGCTGACGTAGAAGCCGGTTCGTCCGCACCAAAAAGGCCGAGAAAAGTGACGACTCCAAAGGTGGGAGCTACGAGAGTGCCGCCTGTAGTGCCAATAGAATCAGTTTCTGCTGAGGTAAAGACGTCCCCCATAGTCTGGCACATTCTGTCATTTTTGTGATATATGCTTTCCTTTTGTAGGAACCGCTGAAGAAAAAAACCCGGGTTTTGAAACCGGGCGTCAGTAAACCGAAGGAGGTGGCGAGATCTTCTGACGAGCGCATTCCTCCGATTATAGCGTCTTCCGTGGAGGAGAATTCTGACAATGTCGTTTCTGCAGAGATTTTAGTATCTCCAGATTATGTTGGAAGGGAAGCTAAGGATGCAGCAGTTCCCGGGAGGGTGCAAGCCGCCGTGGAGGCCTCTGATATTGAGGATCCAGCAGATACGGGGCTTCCAAATGAGGAGGTAGAGTGGAGTTCGTCGTCTTCAGATGACGTTGCTCCAGAGATGAGTGAGCCTGTTGTAGGAGCAACAGACATGATTGAAACAGAGGAGAGGGCTGGTTGCCCTCCTTGTCATGATGAGGAAAGGTCGGCTGCAGCATTGCCGAATCCTACCCCAGACTCAGCAGCGGAGGCTGAGGTGGCTGCCGACCAGGAGGTAGCGACAGATTCTATCCCCGCGGAGGGATTTGGTGAGGGAGATGAGACTCCTCCGCCGAGCCTGACTCTAGGGGAGCCGAGTCAGGAAACAAGTGCTGATCTCGCTGCTTTGCCAGAGGGGGAAGGTCCCGTACGGCCAGCTGAAAGTGTGTTGGAGACGGAGGAGATCGCCCCTGCGTCAGTGGTCCCTCCAATCTTGTGAAGGGCAAGGGTTTGCTGGAACCCCCTGTTGTTCTTTCTAACTGGGGTACGATATCGACGCCCCTCTCGGCTCCTTCCGCTCTCTTGGCTCCTCGGGCCAGTGGCGAAGTTTAAGCCCCTATTGAGGGGGAGTCCGTTGATGTCGAGGTTTCAGCCTCACAGATTGAAGTTAGTGGGTCTTCTTTAGGCCCGCCGTCTATCACAGTACCTCCTACAACTCCTGCCATAACGCCTCAAGTGCTGGCTGATGCAGATGAGTACGTCCAGTTTGTTGTTGAATCAGTGTACAAGATGCTGCAGAAGGGCGTATCAACGGTGCTGAATGCAAATAGGAGTTTTGCGACGGCGAAAGCCATGGCGCTCTCTTCTATTGGTTTGATACGTTTGCATCGTGGCCGCGATCACATAGCTGTAATTCTGGAGGAGTTGGTGGTTGAGCTCAACCAGCGTCTTTTTGAACTACAGAGTATCCAGCGGAATGACTTTTCTACTCTGATAGAATCAGAACAGAAGAAGTTGATAGCTGAGGTTGAGTCGTCTTATCAGGCCACGGTGGCCATCTGGGACGGTGAGGTGGCCGCTGCTGAGGCTGCAGCAGAGAGACTGTCTCAATCCACACAGGAGCAGGTGGAGCTGCGGGCCTCATTGGAGGCAAGTATAGCAGAGTTTACTGCCAGGATTCGCCTCCTAGAAGACCAGAGGGCCCAACTTATGTTAGATCTTGAGCGGGCCCAGGCTGAGCACATCTCGTCCAAGGAGGAAGAGGCAGTTGTTACTCGCCATATTCTTTCTCTGACTCACCAACGGCAGGAGTTGGACGCCAAGCATGAGAACGATACTGCTCTTGAGGCTGTGGAGATGATGTGGCAGGAAGCTGAATACCGGGTCCTGGCAACTGCAGAGATCCGGGCCGCAGACCTGAGGCGTCGGATCGAAGAGCTGTCCGTCAATCCCAATGATGCCTAGGGATTTGTAATCTTTTTTTTGTTATGTGCTGGGGATGTAATCCTTTACTTTTTAGATGAAAAATAAAGAATTTTGTGGTGTGTTCATCTTTTGTTGTCATGAACTTGTGATTTGTGTGGACCTATTATCTTTTGCGCACCTTGGTCGTTAGGTACAGATAATAAGTTTGAGAGAACCGACATGTTTGCTCAGAAGTAATGTGGACGTGACAAATATGGGATTCAAATGTCGAAATCTTCCTACTCAGAGGTGTTATGGACGTGGTAGGAGTGACTCTGGGGAGATACGCGGAACTACTCAGAGGTAATGTGGACATAGAAGTTCTGCGATTGATGTACGGCAACACAGGGGTTATCTGTATGGGATGTTTACTCAGAGGTAATATGGACGTGGTAAACATGATGGGTAGCGTTGTCTTACGGAGCGTAAGATTCCGCTTTGTAGGGCATAGAGGAGCAACTCAGAGGTAATGTGGACGTGGTTGTCCTTCTACTGGAGATAGAATGCAATGGAACAACTGGGTTCCGAAAGCATAGGATTTTTGTGAAAGGGAGGTGTATGTGAGCTCTGATGATCAGGTCCACTAATTCCCTTGCTAGGTAGAGGTGGAAGTACATATCTAAAAGATGTCAAGAGTAGTACTTCTTTAGAAACTTGTCATTGATGGGCATCATGAACAAGTCCTCGTTTAATCGGGCGAGGCGGTAAGCACCATTTGAGTATACCGTCTCTATGATGAAAGGTCCCTCCCATTTAGGCTCGAACTTTTTTGGTGTTTTGTGAGTCAACACCATTGGCCTCCTGACTGCCAAAACCAGGTTGCCTACTTAGAAAGTCCTCTGCTTGACCTTCTTGTTGAAAGCCTGTGATATACGGGCTTGATAGAGTTCGATGCGCTGTTGAGCTAGGAGACGTTTTTCGTCAAGTGCCTCCAATTCTCGCAGACGGCGACATTGATTGTCTTCTTCTGTTAGTTGATTTGTGATCGCTACGCGGAGTGAGGGTATTTGGATCTCGAGAGGCAGTACCGCTTCGCTTTCGTAGAATAAAGAGAATGGGGTGTTGCCCGTCGGAGTCCGTACCGTTGTACGGTAGGCCCAAAGGCATTCGTCGAGCTTTTCGTCCCAGTCGCGTTTGTTAGATGACACGACCTTTTTGAGTAGCCTGACGATAGTCTTGTTAAAAGCCTCGGCCAATCCGTTTGCTGCCGGATTGTAGGCGGTTGATGCCACGTTCTGAATGTGGTTTTTGTCACAGAATCTGCTGAAAATATGGCAGATGAACTGAGGACCGTTATCGTGGATAATCCTCCGAGGTAACCTGAAACGGTAGATGATATGGTGCTTGATGAAGCTGATCACCCTAGAGCTTTTCACTTCCGCCAGTGGAACTGCTTCTGCCCATTTGGAGAAGTAGTCAGTGATAGCTAGGATGAAGCGATGTCCCCTCAATGATGGAGGGGTGATAGGTCCCACAATGTCCATGCCCCAAGCTTCAAAGGGCCAGGAGGCGACCGTAGGATGTAGTGGTTCCGACGGTGTATGGATGAAGTCGACATAAAGCTGGCAAGCATAGTCGACGGCGTCGGCTGCCATGGTTGGCCAGTAGTAACCCATGCGTCACAGTCGATCTTGCAACTTAGGCCCAGGTTGATGAGCCCCGCAAGTTCCGTCATGAGCTTCTCGAAGGGCTTTGGCTGCTTCTTCGTTGGACAGGCATCGAAAAAGAAGCCCATCGTAGGAGCGTCGGTACAGCATTTTAGTAGCTGTATCATAATAGAATCGAAGGGAACGCCTCCTGACTGAGACGGCTTCTTTCGGGTCTTCTGGAAGAATTCCGTGGACAGCAAAGTCGATGAACGGGAACCTCCAGTCTCGGACATTAACACCAGCACTTGTTGACATGGCATGGGCCACTTGTGAGTATAGGTTATTTTTAGGACATACCAAGTCTCGACCAACAACCGTGACGTAGTGTTGAATCCCGAGGGGTGCTGCTAACGAAGCTGCGAGGCCGGCTAGAGCGTCAACCTCCAGGTTTTGTAGCCGAGGCACGTGTTCTATGAAGAACTTAGTGAAGGTTGAAATAATATTCAATGCAGCTTCAGGGTAAGGAACCAGATCTTCATGGAGAACTTCGTACAGCCCTCGAATTTGATCAACGATGAGTTTTGAGTCGCCGTAAGCTTCCAGATGATCCACCCCCAGCTGTTGCACCAGCTGGAGCCCCATGATGAGAGCATTGTACTCAGCAACATTGTTGGAGCACGGTTTCGAAAGGGAGTAGGCACGCTGGATGACCAGCTGATCGGGGGAGACTAAGACTACCCCCACTCCTGCGATGATTTGGCCTTTGGGGCCTGATCTTGAAGCGCCATCGAAAAACACCTGCCAGACAGAGTTTTCTTCGGTGACATTTGATTCTTGGACCTCATCCGGGTTGTCTTCATAGAGTCTGGAGGACTCTGGGATGGGGTACACGGCTAAAAAGTCGGCTAGAGCTTGACCCTTGACGGTTTTTTGTGGGACGAAGACCATGTTGTACGACGTCAACAAGATTGCCCATGTAGCTAGTCGAGAGTTCAATGATCCCGGCTTCGTCATGAGATCCCTGAGCGGATTGACTCGGGAGATGACATGAATTGTCTGGCCCGAGACATAATGGCGAGTTTTCTGGATGGTGAATACCAAAGCCAAACACTCCTTTTCAACGGGGTTGTACCGGTATTCGGCCCCGATCAGCGTCCTACTGAGGTAGTAGATAGCTTGCTCGTAGCCTGTATCGCTGTTCTGAGCCAGCAGAGCGCCGAGGGAATGATCCATGGCATGGACGTAGAGAAGAAATGGTTTGCCTGCGACGGGTGCCACCAGGACTGGCGGGCTCGTCAAGTAAGCCTTGATATCATCGAAAGCTTTCTGGCATTCCTCTGTCCAGACGTAAGAGACTCCCTTCTTCATGAGCTGGGTGAAGGGTTGGCACTTTCCGGAAAGGTTTGCTATAAACCTTCGGATGTATGCCAGACGCCCCTGCAGGCTCGAAGTTCTCGGAGATTCTTCGAGGGTCCATGTCAAGGATGGCCTTGGTCTTCTCGGGATCGACATGAATGTCTTTCGCCGTGATAATAAAGCCCAAGAACTTTCCGCTGGAAACCCCGAGGAAGGATTTAGCGGGGTTCATCTTGAGTTGATGCGCTCGCATGAGATCGAAGACTGTCTTTAGGTCTTGTAGGTGATCACCTTTGAGACGGCTCTGGACAGCGATATCATCAACATAGCATTTGACTGTTTTACGAAGATATTGACGGAAGATGGTACTCATAGCTCGTTGGTATGTAGCACTAGCGTTCTTCAAGCCGAAGGGCATCACTGTGTAGCAGAAAACCCCCTTCGGAGTCCTGAATGACGTGTGATTTACGTCATCGGGAAATATTTTGATCTGATTGTAGCCCAAGTACCCGTCCATAAAAGACATGCGTTCGAAGCCACATGTATTGTCGATCATTACATCGGTGATCGGAAGCGGGAATTCATCTTTCGGGCAAGCAGCATTGAGATCTCTGAAGTCGATACAGACCCGTATCTTTCCATTCTTTTTGGTAACATGGACGACATTGGCTACCCAATTCGGGTGTTGTTCTTTCCGGATAAACCTGCTGGTCAGGAGTTTGTCCACCTCCTGATCGATAGCGTTCATGATATTAGGACGAAAGCGTCACTGTTGTTGCTTTATAGGCTTGATATCCGGTAAGATGTTAAGCCTATGCATCGCGATCTGGGGATCAAGTTCGGGCATATCTTCATAGCTCCAGACGAAGACATCGATATATTCTTTAGCCAGTTGGATTAAAGATTCCCGGTCTGGTCCCTTTAGACTCTTGCTGATGAAGATGGGTTTGGAAGAAGATCCATCCCCCAGGTCGATCTGCTCGACTTCATCTTTGGTAGGGGATTCGCGTAATTCAAAATGAGACTCCCATTGCGCTCCTAGGCGTTAAGCCCAAGGTTCTTCCTCGAAGAATTCCGACGTTTGGTCTTCGCCTTTATCTTCTTGAGATTGTGCATATGCCATATTGACTAATAGCACTTTCTTGAAGACTGAGCCGATACTGGTATCGGAATCCCAGGTTGATGCTTTGGACGAATGAGAATGTTCTACTTCTTCTACCTCCGAACTCTTTGGAGTTGCCGGTGGCATGACATAGCCCACCCCCCGTCGAGTTCGATGATAGTAGTCATGCGGCTTTCCTTTAGGTATTGGGAGCCGGAGAGGAAGACGTCGACCCTTGCCGTAGTTCAGGCCTTTATTTCTTTTTAGGTCGTAACCCATCTTTTGGATGAGGTACTTTGCCTTGTCCGTATACCTATAGACTTGTATTCTGCCGGTATCAGGATCTTGCTCGAGTGGCGGGAGGTCTTGATGACGCTCGACTTTGCCAAAGATGATGGATTCTTCGTCTCGATTCCGCGGTGGGACTAAAAAACAGACCCCTTGGGACGGAACTACTCGATTTACACGATTGACGGTCGTTATTTGTGTTTGCAACGACCGTAGAACGTTATCTAATATATACATGGCATTCCAATGTGGAAGACTAGAATAATTAAAAGATACTCTATTATTGATGAAACACGAGATTTTGTCCCGCGGGATTATATTGTCCAGAGAGGGTGCATCTATATCAGCAGATATATACTCTCCTAGCTCTTCATCTGTGAGTACTGGGGTTGGTTCGGGAGAGTCCACTGCAGCTTTGACCTTGGGGTCTGAAAGGGCTATGTGGGCCTTCTCCGGCAGCTTGGATGAGACGGATGATTGCGGAGGCTTGCCTTTAAGACGCACCTTCAGAGGTGCCTCAACTGCGCCTTCAGTGATTGGTGCCCTCCCCTGTAGTTTTGCCACAAGGGGAGCCGATGTTTGAGGCGGCTTTCCCTTGAGCCGTATCTTCAAGGGAGCTTCAGTAGGTATTCTACCTAGAGAAGTTGGTACTTTTCCAGGTAGTTTGATGGTCATGGGAGGCAGCATCTGAGGCGGTTTTCCTTTGAGTCGAATTTTCAAAGGAGCGTCGGGAGTCATCTCTGGCTCCATGTCTGGCTCTGCTGTCGTTTCTGCTTCATCGTCAGCATCATTGGCTTCCCCTTCGTCGGGCGACTTGTACAGGGTAGAATCGGTGAAGTAGGCTTCGACCCCCTTGAAAGGGTCAATGTCCGCGAACTCTGTCCGGATGATGTCGTTGGTGGACACGTACTTCATACATTGGTGGAGTGTATATGGCACCACCATGTACTCATGCAGCCACGGACGACCCAGTAGGAGGTTGTAGTTGACGTCAGCGTCCACAACATAGCAAGTCACCTCGGTTCGGAGGTTACCGATATGACATTTTAGCCGTATTTTACCCAGCGGTTCACTTTTGCTAGCATTGAAACCGCTAATTGTAGTGTTGGAAGGCGCCAGACGGTATATTGGGATTCCCAGTGTTGAGAGCAGCGTCTTCGAGATTATGCTGAGGGAGGACCCTGGATCGATCTGAATCCGCTTCACCTTGACGGAACCGACATACCCTGTATAATACAGTGGCCTGTTGTGTCGGTTGTGTTTGAGCAGCATGTCTTGTTGGGTGAAAGTTATGTTGGAGATAACTTCATCCGTACAATGGCAGTGTGCACATGTCGTCGGAAGATCCTCAGGCTGTTTGACCTGACTGATGAAGGACTCAGCATCCTTCAGGGCTTCACATAGAGCTTCGCGAGTGTCCTTGGAAAGGCGAAGAAGCTCAAACAGATATAGACGGGCAGGAGTACTGGCCAGTTGTGCCAGTATGTCGAAGTTGTGGGACTTGGCTAGCCCCGAAGCATTCTCCTTTCGCAAAGGCTTGTCGAAATGGGCCTCTACATGCTTCTGTTTATTGGCTGCTGGAGGCATAGATGGGCCCTCTTCCTGGGCAGCCGGGACGGTGCAAGGAGGCACCACCACGACGGCAGCTTCATCAGGTTGGGCGTTCTTATGTGAACGCATCTGTACAGGAAGTGCCTCTTCCGCAGAGAAAGAGACCATGCGACAAGACTTGATCTTTCTTCCCTTGGTTTTGGAGGCAGAGCGTACCTCCGGTTGAGTAACTTCGGAGACGAGGTCAGGGTGAACCCATAAGACGTCTCCCCGGGATGTGGTGAGTGGGATGAGTCCACTCGCGTTGTCGCGAGTAGGTGTTAGGTTAACCACCTCTATTATCGCCTTTGGGATGGGGACGACGCCATCTTGTGTTTTGGTTGGCGGCAAGGTGCCAAATTAGAGTGACACCAGGTTGGCCGAGACCGTTTTCTCCTCGTAGTCGACGGAGATAACATCCGCATTGATCATGCGCTGGATGTAGTTCTTGAGGACATAGCAGTCCTTAGTTGGATGTCCGACAAACCGATGGTAGTGACTATACCTCGGATTGTCCACTCTCCCAACCTGATCGGGACGCTTCGAGTTCGGCAACTTGATCTTGTCACCCTACTTCAATATCTCGAAGAGTTACAGGGTGTCTTCATCGTTAAAAGAATAAACCTTCTTTGGCCTTGGTGCAAGTAGAGGCTTCTGAGTAGGTGCTGATGCACCTTTGGAGGCATTGACAGTCAACGCCTGCTTCCCATTCGTCTCTCATCCTGGGTTGTTGGCTGCAGGCCGTTTTCCCTTGTCCTCAAAGGCAGAGAAACTGACTCCCAGAAGACGAGCATTGGACGCCTTCTTTTCTGCTGCTTCGGCCTCGATGATCAATAAACTCTAGTCTGGAGGAGGAGTGGAGTTGAGGCAGAGTTTGATCGCAGGCAGCATGTTCATGCTGTAAGAGGAGAGGAGTGCATATTCTGGCATGCCCGGGGGCAGTCTGAAGTAGGCTTGTCGAAATCGTTCGATGAATGTTCGAACTGTTTCCTTCTCCTTCTGACGTATCCCTATGAGGGATGCCATTTTCATGTCCTTCCCTCCGTCGTAGAAATGATCGAGGAAGAGACGCGTCAAGTCATCGAAGGATGATATGGAGTTGTCAGGGAGACTGCAGTACCAGTCGTAAGCCACTCCTTTCAGTGCCCCGACAAATATACTGGTGAGTAGTGCGTCTTCCTTCGGGAGATATCCCGTTTGAGACTGGAAGTACGTCAGATAGCGGCGTGGAGAGTCCTTCCCGTCGTATGGCATCAATGTTTGTGGTTTATACTTGGGACGATAAACCACTTTGTTCCATTAGAGGGGGTATGGTTGTGGGATCCCCATCTTCTGGCGCTCCTCCTGTCTGTTCTTGGACTCAAAACCCTCGCGCAAGTCCCTCATCATCTTAACCACGTCTTCCGTGGAGCTGGAAGTCGGAGAAGGTGGTACAGCCTGGAGTTGAGCATTTGATGGCTCCGACGTTCGAGGTGCTTCATGGCGATCTGTATCCAAAGATACCCTTTGAAGGGGTACACTTGATTCTCCATTGGCCCCTGGGTCAGGACCGGTAGACGGTGCCCTGGCCAAAGCTGACTGTATCTCAAACAATGCTTGAGTCAGTGTTTGCATGGAGGCAGAGAGGGTTTTGAGTCCTCCCTCCAAGGTATCCATGCGCTGGACGAGATCTGCTGGCGGTGCATCTGACTCCGCATCACCAGCCCCCGTCATGTACACCGTCATGACGCGACTGGAAGTGGATGGATTGGTTGAGGCTTCGCTTTTGGCCTCGCTTTCTTGTAGAAGAGGAACTTCCCCTGGAGCTTCGTCTTGGCTACCCCCAGCTATGTTCTGGAGGACACCTTCATCTTCGGGAGAAGTATCAGCAAGGGCCTGACTACCCCCAGTTTTGTCTTGGAGGACTTCTTCATCTTCGAGAAGCAGATCCACAGGGGCTTGACTACCCCCAGCTATGTCCGGAGGCTGACTTCGTCTCCAGGATGAAGATCCACAGGGGCTTGACTACCCCCAGTTATGTCCCGGAGGCTGACTTCGTCTCCAGGATGAAGATCCACAGGGGCTTGACTACCCCCAGCTTCTTCTGAGATCTTCTTTCTCTCCCGAGTGCCCTCAAACACTCCTGAGGACGGGACAGTCATCTTGGTCTTCCTCGGCTGGCTCTTAGATGAGGACAAAGTCGAGAAGCTGCCAGTCGCCTTCCGATTTGATGGAGAGTTTGAGACTATATTGCAAGAAGCAACCTGTAGTTCTGGCTCCACTTCAGTTGACACCTTCTTTCCGAGGTGATGTTGGAGAGGTGTTGATGATTGCATCCGCTGGAACACAGACTGCCTTGGTGGGACTGTTGTCTTACAACAACAGTTGATGGTGACTACAGCACAGGTGTGCCCTGTGAGCGGCACATTGAGCTTGTCAGTTGACTCTCCTAATCGGCGTTTGTGAGTGATCATGTTACACAGATCGTTGGAGGAGGGTGCCACCTTTACACCCCCATCAGGCGCATGGCAAGGCCAAGCACCGGGGTGGTCAAGTGAGAGTGCCACCTTCAAACCCCCATCACGTGCATGGCAATGCCAAGCACCGGGGTGGTCAGGTGAATGCTGCGCTCCCTGAACCAACGAAGAAGATGCGCTCAGATCAGTAGTTGGGGTACAACATTTACAGTGACTTGAATCGGCCACAGATGCATTTCCTATGTAGGTGCTGGGGTTCAAGACCACAGATTTTGCCTTGCTCGACTTAGTTGTGGACGCAACAGATGCGCCCAAATGAGGCAAGGACTTTGAAGGTCGGCTCATTTCTGGCGCAGAAGCACCCGAGTCGACCTTATACAGCTTACCGTCAGCAGTACGTATGATTGTGAGCACATGCTTCTGGTTTGCTGCCGGCATAGCACGTTTGAGGCGCATGGCCCGTGCTGCCTTAGACTTCTTCGTACCAGCCCGCTGGGGTGTATAGTACTCAGAGTCCAAATTCTCTTCGCCACGACAGCGAGTGAGTCTGTCAAAGACAGAAGCCTTCTGTGGCGCAACAAAGTTACTGCACAGGGCGTTAGATGCGCCCCTGCTCCGTCGACGCATCTTCCTTGTCTAAAAAGGAGATAGCTGGGGAATGTGGTCAGCACCACGCTTTCCCGAGAGATGCGCTGCACCGGTGGGCACATCCTGGCCGTTGAGGACATCAACGAGAAGGGTGGAATGCATCGGTGCATCCCCTTCAATAGTGGTGCCAGGGGCCTCGACCTTGCGCACCCAGACTTGGCGAGTCTTCTTCGGCTTTGGCAGCCGCTTCGAAGGACTTGCACTGTCTTCAGAGATAAACTCCTCATACGCCTGTTGATTGAGGCGCACGACCAGCGTCTTATGGGAGAAGCCCACCTTCACATCGTCGGATTGCGATACAGCTTTCTCGGTGGAGGAGAAAGAGGTCCCCAGCAGAGTCGCCAGCTTGTTTGCCATTAAAATCTTTTTATTGCAATTTCAATTACAAACAGAACAGTGTTACAATGTAGGACTTAGATGTAGTCCTAGGAGAACACTTTTGTTTATCTGGGTCCCTGTGTCGATGGAGCGAGTGGTAATGCGTTGACTCCGTTGACGATCTGACGACGGTTCTCGGTTCTCTGAAGGTCTGAGTTGCTCTGGGTGCTGGAGCTTGCGGAGAGGAAGAAGACGTTGAGTATCTGTATCTGCCTCTCTCACTGTGTATTGTTTGCCATTGATTATAAAAGAACAGAACAGTTTTATGGAAGAACTGGACTTTTACTTCACAACACAAACTCGCTCGTACAAAGAAAGTCTAGGGACGAAAACCTAGGTACAGCAATCTAAGTACAATTGTTTAGTTTTTCTGGGGAGTGAAGGTAGAGGCTCGGGAGAGTGCTATCAACTCTGCCTTACTCCTTGGACGATCGGACGTAGCCTTGGCTCTGATGAAGAAATGCTCTCGGGATGCGTGGGAAGAATTTGTGTGCCGTCGCTCTCTTTGTGCGTACCTCTGTATCTTTTTTCTCTGTGCTCGTCCTCTGTCACTCCCTCTTTGCAAGGGATGGCACCTTGCTATTTATAGGAGTGGAATGTGATAAGTAGGGTTTGCAATGATTGCTCCTTGAAAAGTGGGCGGTTAAGGATTGGTTATGATTTGCCTTGATCTTGTTTGTTGGAAATTGATCAGAGCCATCAATATTAATTGTAACAAATCTGAACAGTTAATGTTGATTGCACCGAATCTGCATAGGAAATTAATGTTGATTGCAACAAATCTGCATCGTGATGATTTGTTGATATCAGCAAATTTGCGTGAATAAATTTTGGTCAATCTCTTGCCACGTGTCCCAACTGCCTATTATGTTGATCGCCACAAATCTGAATTGTTGGGATTTAATTAATTCCTACCACGTGTCCCAACTGTTGCGAGCCGCATGGAAGATTGTCATAGTTGAGCCGCATGGGTATGGCCTTTAACCGAACCGCATGGAAGTCCTTCACTCTGAACAGCATGGACGTCCTTTAATTTGAGCCGCATGGACGTCCTTTAATTTGAGCCGCATGAACGTCCTTTATTCTGGGCCGCATGGAGGCCCTTGCAACTGAGCCGCATGAAGGCCCTTGCAACTGAGCCGCATAGAGACCCTTGCAACTGAGCCGCATAGACGTCCTTGCAACTGAGCCGCGTAAAGAGTTTTGAAAATGGATCGTGCCAGCTGTAAAGAGTTTCCTCGTCTCTCTAGGAGCACGTCGAGGGTCATCATTTCTACTTTATGTCAGAGCTGTCAATCCGTCATTGTCAGAGCTGCCACTGTATTAGGGTAATTAATGAGCCAACTACTCATAGTATTTATGGCCAGCTATAAAGGCATGTTTTGAGCCGCATGAGGCCACGTGGCTCTTCCTGAGCCGCATAAGATTCCTGAGCCGCATGCGATTTCTGAACCAGCATAAAGCTTCTGGGCCGCATGAAGTTTCTGGGCTGTATGACGTTTCTGAGCCGCATGAAGTTTCTGAACCGCACTAAGCTTCCTGGGTTTTGTGAGCCGCATGACGATTCCTGGGTTTTGAGCCGCATGAAGCTTCATGTTGATTTTCGGGCCGCGTAGAGAATCCCCTTTCTTTCCTTGCGCTTGTGAAGGATCACATCTCGCAAGTCAAGGACATCTCGGTCAACCTTTGTACTCGTTTTGTGGGCCCGGGTATCCCGAGCACACGAGTGTGTTGGCACCATGTTTGCTCCCTGATGTGGGGCTAGTAAAAGCACTTGCCCTCGATCTTTGTTGGAAGACTGTTGAGAACCACCATGTCCGTTTGCCGCCGGGGGCTGGACACGGGCGGTTTTGTACAACTTTCCATCAGAGGCCCGCCTAACGGTAAGTGGAGGTCTCTGATGGTCGAAGGTTGGGACAGCTGACTGAGCTCGACGAGCCTACGCTGTCCTAGACTTCTTCGACTTAGCACCCGAAGGTGCGTAGTAGGAAGAGTCCAAGTTGGAAGGAGGGAAGGAAGTTGGTGCCCTTTTCAAAGGAGGCAAGAGGGGCTCTATTTATAGAATGGAGTGAGCCTTTTCTTTTTCTCCTTTTCTGATATGGGACTAAAAGCAATATTTTCCATGCTTCTACAAGACCCCCTTCAAAGTTTCCAAATTGCAAATTTGGAATACTTTGAATAAGAAGCATGAAAAGTAGAGTTGCTTAGGTGTGGCAATCCTATCAGAGGTAGCATGGACGTGATAGGTTTGGGTATTTCCACTAGGGATTTTATGTGGACTTATCATCCTTGGCGTACCTTGGTTTTAGGTACGGATGATAAGTTGAGAGAGGGAACCATCATATTTACTCAGAGGTGGTGAGAACATGGTAAATATGGGGTTGATGGTAATGAGGACATGGTGGGAGTGGACTCAAATGAGGATACATAGAACAACTCAGAGGTAATATGGACGTAGAAGTCCTATGTAATGGGTAATGAATGCCATGAGACAACTGGGCTCCTAGAAGCATATGATTGTGAAGAAGGTGTACATGTACCAGAGGACCTAATACAGCATTTGTGGTCAACAGAGGACATTTGTGGACCTATTATCCTTTTTGTGTACTGGCGGTGCGAGTACGGATAATAAGTGGAGAGAAAACCAATATATTACTCAGAAGTAATGAGAACGTGATAAATATGGGTCCAAAGTAGAGCCTTCCTACTCAGAGGTAATGAGGACGTGGTAGGAGTGGGCCTAATGAGGATACACAGAACAACTCAGAGGTGCTATCAATGTGGAAGTTCTATGTATTGGGTGAAAGAATGCTATGGAACAGCTGGGCTCCAAAAGCATGCGATGATGAAGAAAGATGTGGATGTACTAGGGGACCTAGTACGGCATTTGTGGTCAGCTGCGGACATTTGTGGTCAACAGAGGACATTTGTGGGCCTATTATCCATGGCGTACTCCGGTCATGGGTACGGATAATAAGTCGAGAGAAAACCAACATACTTACTCAGAGGTAATGAGGACGTGGTAAATATGAGGGTTTCTTCAATGGAGCCTTCCTACTCAGAGGTAATGAGTACGTGGCAGGAGTGGACTCCATGAAGGGTACATAGAACAACTCAGAGGTGCTATCAACGTGGAAGTTCTACGTAAGGGGTGATTTGTTTGTGATGGAAGTGAAATAACTCATAGGTGACATCGACGTGGTTGTCAGAAAATTTGTGGATCTGTTACCCTTTTTACGCACTGAAAGTGCGGGTAATAGATCATGAGGAAGATGCTCTTTTAGGAAGGAAGTTCAGAGGTATGATCATACATGACTTACTACCCAAAAGATGCGATATAGATTCATCTGGAGTGACCAGAGTGTAAGTTCAGCGGTACTTGCGGGTACATAACTCAACAATCTAGAAAGATTTGGAGTCAGAGTGTAAGTTCAATGGTACTAGAGGGTACATAACTCAATAATCTGGAAGATTTGGAGTCAGAGTATAAGTTCAGCGGTACCAGAGGGTACATAACTCAACAATCTGGGAGATTTAAAGTCGAAGTGTAAGTTCAGCGATACCTGCGGGTATATGACTCACAATCCGAGAGATAGTTGGAAGGTGTCATTTAGACATAGTACTTCTTGAGGAACTTGCCGTTGTTGTTTGTTGGTATTAGGGCATTTGCCCTTATCCTCTCCATCCGAGATATGCAGTCCCAGTTGGCGAGCTTTCTTCAACTTGTCTTCTGCGCTAGTGGCACTGATGATGAAAGTCTTCCAGTCCTTGAACTGACTTTCGCCCAACCAGAGGCTGATTGTGGAAAGCAGCCTCTTTTGGCAGATTTCAATCAAGGAAGAATCTGGATTGCCAGAGGGAAATTTCATCGCGGTTTGGCAAAACCGCTCAATGTAGTTTCTTGTAAGCTCCTTCTCACCTTGAACAACGTCCATGAGGATGGACATTGTCATATCTTATCCTACCTCATAAAACCTTTCAAAGAACATGTTTTGAAGCCAGCGAAGGAATGGATACAGTTGTCCGGCAGATTGTGGTACCAATCAAATGCTACCCCCTCCAATGCCCCGATAAACAACCGTGTGAGGATGGCGTCGTCATGAGGCAGATGGTCGGTTGTGACTTCAAAGTAGGAGATGTACCGGCTCGCAGATGTCTTCCCATCATATGGATTGATGTTAAATGGCTTATATCTTGGTGGGAAGGGGACATCTCTCCATGCAGTAGGATACGATTGTTGTATCCTGAGGTCTTGGGAGGTTTTCTCGGGCGTGAAACATAGCCCGGAGCTCCTGGACCTCTCGTCTTGCCTCCCTGGCCTCATCTGCAGCAGTGGGAGTCGATGTTGTCGGAGGATTGTCGCCTGGGTTTGGTGCAGCCGAGTTCGAGTTCCGCTATTGACCGCGGGACCCAAGCTTGTTTGGCCAGGCGTCCATCCTTGCAGAGTTGGAAGGGCCCGCTTTGATCTCGTCCACGGACTTGACCAAGGCATGTAGTATGGCCTCCAGAGTGTCGATGCATTGGTGATCATTAGGACCGTCTTGGTTGCTGTCCGTCATAAACACCGTCCTCACATGAGGAGAGATGGAAGGAAGGGTTAAGGACGTGCCCTCTGAGTCATACCCTTGTACAGAGAAGTCGTCAGGGTATGTGGGGATGTTCTCCTCTAGTTCGGACTCAGAAGGAGTGGTACCCCCAGCTTCAGAGCTTGCCTCATCTTGAGAGTTGTGGACGTTCTCGGGGACGTCGAAACCTGCTGCATCTGTTGGGGGAACTGTTTTTCCTGGATTATTTTCTTGGAACACCGGATTGTCGTGGATGTTCGAAGAAGTGCTACCCCTGGCTCCAGCGCCTTCCAGAGATATGGACGACGAATCTTCAAGTGTGGCAGATTTCATCTTCGAGCGAGTACCTCAGAAAACTCCTCCTGTAACGGTCGTGGACAACCGCTTAGAAGAGAGTTTCTTGGTTTAGATTTTTGGGCTGGAGACATTTGTTTTCTTCCCTTTTCCGCTGCCAGGGATCTTCTGAGCAGAATTGCAGGAGGCAACGAGAAACGCTTCGTCCTCTGAGCTTGGTTGTTGCAGTCGTTAGAAGACGGAATCGCCCGTCCTTTTGTGTGGCCGCTTTGTTACAGCAGCAGTTGACAATGACTTGAGTGCAGTGATGTCCACGAAAGGATTCTCTGCACACCAAGTTTTTATCTCTTTTCTTGCATTTATGAAGAATCATGTTGCGCAAGTCACTCGTTCTGTGGGCCCGAGAGTCCTGGGCACATGAGAGTGTTGGCATCCTGCCTACTCCCTGATGTGGGAGTAGTACGAGTACTTGCCCCTGATCATTGTTGGAAGATTCTTGATATCTATCCCGTTCGTTGGCCGCCGGGGGCTGGACACGGATAGTTTTATACAACTTTCTCTCAGGGGCCCGCGTAATAGTCAGCGGGACGCCCTGATAGTCAGAAGTTGGAACAGCTGACTGAGCTTGACGAACCCGCGCTGTCCTAGACTTCTTCCCTCTGGCACCCGAGAGTGCATAGTAGGAAGAGTCCAAGTGATGCGTCACAGAGTTTGGCACAACCTTCTGAGAGCCTCTAAGATCAGGACCGCATGAGTGGCGGTCAAAGACTGACCGTGAGCCGCATGGAGCAGATGGTATGCGGCTGGGATTGGTGGCCGTGCAGGCTGTCTGCATGCGGCTGGCATGTGTGGCCACATTATCCTTTTGTATGCGGCTAGAAGCGGTGGCCGCTGTCTGCATGCGGCTGGGAGTCGTGGCCGCATGAGCCTCCTTCATACGGCTTGAAGTTTTGGCCGCATAAGCCTTCTGTATGCGGATGGCTTCTGTGGCCGCATGAGTCTTCATGTGGCTGGCGCTCTTATGTGGCTTCTTCTTGGACCGCACGGAGTTTCTCTTTTGCCCCTCCAAGTCCAGCATTGTAGTGTTTTCCTCTGCCGGACTTGGGGACAGCAGAGTCCTCTATGCTCTGAAGTGGGGCCGTCACGAGAGTCTTTCCCGTCATTTGGGTAGCAGGGAGTATTTCCTCCAGAGCTTGGAAAGAAGCAAATGATTTGGGCCTCCACTCCCGGCGAGCCTTCTTTGTGCGGGCTCGCTTCTGGACCGGGCCAATGCTCCCGTCGGAGAGCATTTCTTCGAACGCCTGCTGGTCGAAGCGGACGACCAGCATTTGTTGTGTGGAACCAAGTTTGGCTGCGTCCAATTACGTCACCAACTCCTCAGCCGTGGAGAAGTTGATCCCCAGCAGAGTCGCCATCGTGTTTGCCATTGATTATAAAAGAACATAACAGTTTTATGGGAGGACTGGACTTTTACTTCACAACACAAACTCGTTCGTACAAAGAAAGCCTAGGGACGAAAACCTAGGTACAGTAATCTAAGTACAATTGTTTAGTTTTTCTAGGGGTGACGGTAGGGACTCGGGAGAGTGCTATCAACTCTGCCATACTCCTTAGACGATCGTACGTAGCCATGGCTCTGATGAAGAAATGCTCTCGGGATGCGTGGGGAGATTCTTCTGTGCGTCGCCGCTCTCTTTGTGCGTACCTCTGTGTCTTTTTTTCTCTGTGCTCGTCCTCTGTCGCTCCCTCTTTGCAAGGGATGGCACCTTGCTATTTATAGGAGTGGAATGTGATAAGTAGGGTTTACAATGATTGCTCCTTAAAAGTGGGCAGTTAAGGATTGGTTATGATTTGCCTTGATCTTGTTTATTGGATATTGATCAGAGCCATCAATATTGATTGTAACAAATCTGGGCAGTTAATGTTGATTGTACCGAATCTTCATGGGCAATTAATATTGATTGCAACAAATCTGCATCGTGATGATTTGTTGATATCAGCAAATCCGCGTGAATAAATTTTGGTCAATCTCTTGCCACGTGTCCCAACTGCCTGTTATGTTGATTGCCACAAATCTGAATTGTTGGGATTTAATTAATTCCTGCCACGTGTCCCAACTGTTGCGAGTCGTATGGAAGACTGTCATAGTTGAGCCGCATGGGTATGGCCTTTAACCAAACCGTATGGGAGTCCTTCACTCTGAACCGCATGGACGTCCTTTAATTTGAGCCGCATAGACGTCCTTTAATTTGAGCCGCATGGACGTCCTTTAATTTGAGCCGCATGAACGTCCTTTATTCTGGTCCGCATGGAGGCCCTTGCAACTGAGCCACATGAAGGCCCTTGCAACTGAACCGCATAGAGACCTTTGCAACTGAGCCGCATAGACGTCCTTGCAACTAAGCCGCGTAAAGAGTTTTGAA
This sequence comes from Iris pallida, assembly GCA_029216955.1. Lineage (NCBI taxonomy): Eukaryota > Viridiplantae > Streptophyta > Magnoliopsida > Asparagales > Iridaceae > Iris > Iris pallida. Next base: position 26,331,448 of record JANAVB010031417.1, on the reverse strand, counting down.
AATGGATCGTGCCAGCTGTAAAGAGTTTCCTCGTCTCTCTAGGAGTACGTCGAGGGTCATCATTTCTACTTTATGTCAGAGCTGTCAATCCGTCATTGTCAGAGCTGCCACTGTGTCAGGGTAATTAATGAGCCAACTACTCAGAGTATTTATGGCTAGCTGTAAAGGCATATTTTGAGCCGCATGAGGCCACGTGGCTCTTCCTGAGCCGCATAAGATTCCTGAGCCGCATGCGGTTTCTGAACCGCATGAAGCTTCTGAACCGCATGAAGCTTCTGGGCCGCATGAAGTTTCTGGGCCGCATGACGTTTCTGAGCCGCATGAAGTTTCTGAACCGCATTAAGCTTTATGGGTTTTGTGAGCCGCATGACGATTCCTGTGTTTTGAGCCGCATGAAGCTTCATGTTGATTTTCGGGCCGTATAGAGAATCTCCTTCTTTTCTTGCGCTTGTGAAGGTTCGCAAGTCAAGGACATCTCAGTCAACCTTTGCACTTGTTTTGTGGGCCCGGGTATCCCGAGCACACGAGTGTGTTGGCACCATATTTGCTCCCTGATGTGGGGCTAGTAAAAGCACTTGCCCTCGATCTTGTTGGAAGACTCTTGAGAACCACCCTGTCCGTTTGCCGCCGGGGGCTGGACACGGGCGATTTTGTACAACTTTCCATCAGAGGCCCACCTAACGGTAAGCAGAGCTCTCTGATGGTCGGAGGTTGGGACAGCTAACTGAGCTCGACGAGCCCGTGCTGTCCTAGACTTCTTCGACTTAGCACCCGAAGGTGCGTAGTAGGAAGAGTCCAAATTGGAAGGAGGGAAGGAAAGTTGGTGCCCTTTTCAAAGAAGGCAAGGGGGCTCTATTTATAGAATGGAGTAAGCCTTTTCTTTTTCTCCTTTTCCGATGTGGGACTAAAAGCAATATTTTCCATACTTCTACATGTATGTAGGCCTCTGTCCGTAGGTATGTCTCTGTGTCTCCGTCTGTCTCTAGAAGAAGGAAATGATCCCCCTATTTATAGCTTACAGGCTGGCTGCTCATGCGCGCATATGTAGGATGCGCTTGTACGTGGAGATGCCACGTGGTTGAAGCTGCGGGAGGTGCATGGATGATGCACCATCATTTGTGGGTTGAATCCTTCATGCTGCTTTTGTGGGTTGGCATGTAGCAGGGGAGAGGATCTTTATGTTGCTAAAATCTTGGGTGATTAGCACCCCTTCATTGGCTGAATTGAGTCAAAGGACACGTGGCGTACGTCCATGGCTCAAGGACCTTGGATTTGGTGGAGAGTGATCTGATAGGATACGCCTAGGATCGGGCACATGAGAAGACTTTGGCTCATAACCTTCAGGAGTCACGAACCAGTCTGGGCGCACGGCTTTTGAGGCGCATGCGAGTCTTCAGGCGCATGGCCGCTGAGGCGCAAGCGAGTGGTTGGTCGGCCACGTGTGTCGTAGCCGTCGGAGGAAAGTAATGATGATGCTGATGTCAGCGATGCTTCGTCTTCTGAAAAAGCTGCTAACTATCTAGTCCTCGGGGGACGTGCTGCCAACTTTGTCACTTGAGCATTAATTGCTTGATGGGTGACGAGCCAAAATGGTCACATGGGTCCATGTTTATTTAGGACACATGGATCTGTGCTTTGTTGGGCGCATCCATACGGGGCGCTTTGGATCCGACGGGCGCGTCTGTACGATGTGCGGTGTCTGACCGGCGCATCCTTTTACATGACGTGCCTTTATTGGTCCAACTTTTGTGTTCTTTAAGTGCTTTTAATAGCCGTTTTGACTTGGCTGAATTCGAAGTGGCAGGTTCATCACCATAAATACAAATTCATTGCACGAGATTCGGAGAGCCCGCCACTTGGCGCATGGGTTTGATTTTCCCGACCTATAAATAGTGGCAAGGAGAGAGTTTGCCTCTCGTTCTCTCACGTCTTCCCGAATGAACTTGTTTGCTCGAGCGCGTTCTGTTGACGAGATGCTCCCGAGGGTGAAGATGCGACGCATTGTCTTCATTTATGCACTCGTGAAGGTGACTGTTACATCCAAAAGTTGGAGTCGAGGGCTTTTGAGGCAGACGGAAGGTGCATGTTGCATCCAAAGATCAGGATGCTCGAGCCCTGTCTCCATTATGTTGGAAAAGCCGCAGATCGAAATTGCGGTGCTCTCGGCTTTGGAGGCTCTTTCTTCTGCCAGAGTGGGTGTTGCCCATTCTGGTTGTGTTGAAATCTGCTCCTTTAGCCTCGGAGGAGAGCTCTTCCTCCCGCTAGGGTGGGGTTGATCGTCCACCCAGGTTCTGCTTAATAAATGCTTCATTAGTCGAAGCATTTGATCGGGTTCGAAGTAAGGCACATATGCTGAGACTTCATGATGCGCATAACTGAGACGCTGAAGAGATGCGTCTGACTGAAATGACACGCCTGACTGAGACGCTGAAGGCTGCGCCTGACTGATGATGCGCCTGGTGGGAGGCGTATGGCTGTTTGCTGCACCTGGCTGTAGTCTTAGGATCTTTCTTTTTGTAGAAATTCTCCTATGTAAAGCCTTTCCTTTACACATGTAATAGACTTCTATATGAAATAAAAATCTTCTTTTTGATGTCTATACTTTTGCTGTCTTGCTGTGCCAAGTACTTCGTTTGAGCTCCTTGGCGCATGTTCTGAGTAGTATTTGAGCACGTAGGAATTCTGGCACATAGATGCGCCCTGAAATTCCATGCTTCTACACGGGGTTGTAACCCTTCGTCTGAACATAACTTAGTTTCTTCCACCATTTATCGGCAAGATAAAATAAGAAATCAGGTCACGTAACAATCTTATACAGGATCACGACAAGACTAGACTGATTATTCCTCATCCAACAATCACGGCCAAGCAATAAGTACGGCTTGATACATTAACTAACTAGGGTTATCACAGGCCTAGTTATCAGCAAGATGCAGCAATATTCTTCCACAGCCACAAGCCCTGCAGACCATCCAGGTTACCCAGGTCGAATATTAGTACAATAAGGGTGCAACACATGATAGTGTGCTGAAAATGTGCCATACTCGTCGGCAGGCTACAAATCCACAAGTGCGCCCAGGTAACGGGATTGACTGTAGCTGGAAGATCTCTTCATGACTATTGCATTAATCTAGTTATTAGCCTTAGTCAATTTACAGTAGGTACCCCTGACCGTGGTACTCAGGGACCCCTGTCCTAGTCATGATGCAAGACAAGACGGGTTCATTTGTACAAGCACAATCGTCCACGGTGTCCAGCTTATTCAATCTTGTCATGTCAAGCTAGCCATCGCAACAGTCTTCAAAATATATCATGTCATGTTTACCATGTCAAGTTTATCATGTCAAGTATATCATGTCAAGTTCACTGTCAGGAGTGCGCCACATCGAGCCACTATCATGTCATGTCATTGTCAAAAGTGTACCACAACGGGTCACCATCGTGTCAGGGAATATTAAAATTTAATGGCACAAGCATACATGTAGTAATTAAATATTAGCAGGGGCAAGGATGTGGACTCATGCGGCTCAGAAAAAATTGGGCCATATGCGGCCAGCAAATTGTAGGCCATGCGGCCACAGATATTATATTAAGGTCATGCGGCCAAAAGTGTGAGCCATATGCGGCCAACAACTGTTGTGAGCCATATGCGGCCAACTATTAATCCCATACGGCCAAGCTAATGGCCATATACAGCCAGCAAGGAATAGCTACTATGCGGCCAGCAAGTACAGCACTGTGGCCATGCAAGCAAAGACTTGCAAAAGACTTACATTTTTAAACATGCACGTGGCCATGCATTATTTAATCATGCAAGCAAGGTCTTGCAAAAAAAAGCCATGCGGCCACAGTAACAAATGCATGCGGCCACAATGGAGAGGGGGAAAATGCATATGCGGCTGAAGCTAAGAATTGGCCAAGCAAGCATTGCATGCTAATGCATGCAATAATTAAAGAAAAGGCCATACGATTAGATTATCAATAAGCATGCTGATGCATACAATTAAAATAAACGCTAAATGGCTAAATCATGCTTAAACAATGCCATAAAAAGCTATGCGGCCATAATATTACAAATGGCCAGCAAGTACCTAATGCATTAACAAATGCATGCACTTAAAATGGCCATGCAAGTAATCTAATGCATTAATAATGCATGTACTTAAAAATATCCATGAAAGTAATCTAATGCATTAACAAATGCATGCACTAAATTGAAATGCCCATGCGGCCATGAATCAGCAAATGGCTATATGCGGCCACAAACTATCATCTATAGGCCATATGCGGCTAGCTATCTAAGGCCATATGCAACATATGCGGCCAAGAATTAAAGGTCATACAAATTACACCAATGGTCTATGCGGCCAATTAATATAAGCATGCAAGCAATTTGCTTGCAAAGGCCATACGGCTCACTAAGTGGCTATATGCATGCGGCCAGCCATTATTTAATGGCCATGCAACTAATGCTTATGCAGGCAAATCCAATATTACATGCAGCCAGCAATAAATGGCCAAGCAAACAAAATGCCTAGCAATTATTTAATGGCCTATGCGGCTGAGCAATAGTGCCAATGGCCTATGCGGTCAGGCAAATAAATGGTAGTCATGCGGCTCAGAAGTTGCATGTAAATGCATCCAAGCTTGCAAGCAACCAAAATAAAGGGCCATGCAATTATTTAATGCTCATGCGGCTCAGAGCTAAAAATGCTCATGCGGCTCAAAGTGCAAATAATGGCTCCCACAGAGAACATGTCCATGAAAATACCATGGCCTCCATGCTCCTCCAAACAACAATAGAAACCCAAATCCCGACTCCATAGGTCAAATTTGAGTGAAATGAATTCTCTACAACATGGAACCATCAACTAGCAAAAATATGCAAGTTTGATAGATCAAAACTCCTGAAAATCGAAAATACCACAAAGCTAGATCTACAAGAAATTAACCACGGAAATGAAAAAATGCTAAGTACTAAAGTGGGTTAGAAATACATGAGGAAGACTATGGAACAATAAAAATGGGGTTCTTTTATGAAGCAAGATGCACTTGCCTACACCTCTCTCTCTTTCTCTCTCAGGTTGGTGGAGAAGTAATGGTGGAGAAGAAGAAGAGTAATGAAGAGAGAGAATGAGTTGGGCTAATAAATGAAGAGGGTGGTGGTGGTAGGTAAGTGGGTTGGTTCTCAATCAAAACCGAACCAAGCTGAACCAAACCGAGATGAACCAAGTGAGGAGACATGCAACACGAGACAAAATATGTACATGTATTCCAAAATACGTAATACGAACTACAGGCATTACAAGGGTAGAGATGTCACTTCCCGTTCCCAGAATATGTATTTTAAATACGTGTACTGGTTGAATGTATTTATTTAATATTTATCATGTATTGTTCTGTATTTAAATTCCTTTAATTTCACGCTAATTATTTTTTTATTTTACTTTCTGCTTTGCTTTTGGGTTCGGCCTGAGTTGGTTCATTTCCCAGCTTTGGGTGGTTCAACATGAACCCACCTACCACCACCCCTCTTCATTTAAAACCCCAAACCCTTTTCTCTCTCTTATTACTTCTCCTTCACTATTACTCTTCTTCTTCATCCTCCATAACTCTCTCCACCTACCCAGCCGCATAGGCAAGTGCCAACTTGCTTCATGATGGAACCCCAGTATTATTGTTTCATCATCTTCCTTACTTGATCTTAAGTCTCTTTAGTGTTTAGCATTTTCAATTTCCATGGCTCACTTCATGTAGATCTAAGTTTAATACATTTTCGGATTTTTTAGGTTTTGATCTAGCTAACTTTGTTATTTCCAAGTTTTGATGGTTCCATGTTGTAGAGAATTTCGTTCTACCCTATTTACCTATGGAAGTATAGATTTGCGCTTGGAATGAAGGATTTAGAGAGCTTGGAAACAATGGCTTCTATGGTTCTGTTCTCGAAATAGAGAAGAAGAACAGTACTTGGCCGCATGAGTTTTCATGCGACAAGTCTCCTGGCCGCATGAGCAATCTTGGCCGCATGACACTTTTCAAGCCGCATCGCATAATTCAGCCGCATGAGCTCATCTCAGCCGCATGGCCGCATGTCCTCTCAGCCGCATATGCATTCAGTCATTCTTAGCCGCATATGCATTCAGTCTTACCGCAGCCGCATGAACTTCTACTTGCCGTAGTCGCATGAACTTTAAATTTTCATCCGCATGAGACTTTTTTCGAGCCGCATAAGGCTTGGTAATCCTAGCCGCATGGACCTTGGCGACTTCTCAGCCGCATGGCATCTTGAGCCGCATAAGGATCAGCTTTCTGGCCGCATAAGCCTTAGCAGGTTCCAGCGCATGAGACTTTTCCACTCGAGCCGCATAGGGCCTAGATCCCCCTATCCGCATAGACTTGATTTCCTGGCCGCATGAGATCCGATTGGTCAGCCGCATGGGACTCGTTTCAATTCCAGCCGCATATAGGCTTATTATTTTGGCCGCATGTGAATTGTCATTGAGCCCCACAGGCTTGTCTTTTCGAGCCGCAAGTATTTATTATTTCTTAGCCGCATGGCCGAGCTCGAAATCCCAGCCGCATGAGTTCGAGACCCGAGCCGCATAGGGTCCCTACCTCCAGCCGCATAGACTTATTATTTCTTAGCCGCATATGCATGTTACCTCAGCCGCATGAACCAATAATTTCCTGGCCGCATGAACTCTAGCCCATAATGCCTTTGGCTGATTCTTGTCCCGAATTGACATTAATCAACATTGATTGTTATCTTGACATTAATTAACATTGATTGTTATCCTGATTAATAATTGATCATGCGTTCCTAGTTGGAACTAAGAGACTGGCTAGTCGTCCTATTGAATTGAATGAATGAAACACGTTCATATGAACTATGAACTATTGTAATCGACTGGCCGATCTCGAATATTGGCGTACAGGCACGTGCAGACTTCAATTTATTTACTTTACAAAAGCAGCATGTGTACTTTATGGTCAAGGCATGATTATTCTGTGTTAGTTTTGATTGTTGTACTACACTATGTAAGACCTACATAACCGCACGGGTATCATTGTGGAGTTGGGCATATCGTACTTTGTACGGAAGTACTCATTCTGAATGACCATGATCCACGGCATGGGATTTTACTTAACATAGAGGCTACTATGTTAAATAAAATAATGATTGCATGAGAGAATGGATTCCCGAGTTCTTATGACGCCCTCTTTGGGACTATTAGTGCCCGACAGGCCGGCTGGTTCCCAAGGATACTGCCAATCTGCCACACGGACAGGAAGCGGTATCTGCTTATATTATTTATTGTATATTGATGACGGGCGTCCCGCTGGGACTCGTCTAATTCATGATTGGCACAATTGATTGAATGGGTAGACTAGCCTTGTTTGCACATAGTAAGAACTGAGGAATCCCTATTGCATAATTCCAGGATAACTTAGGACTCACAGTAGCAAGCCGTAGTAGTTGAATGGCCGTTTACATTGATTTGTTTGTGTACTGTACCTACTCTGTTGACTACTGAGATGATCAAAGTATCAGGACATGACGGGTCAACTTCTGCCTTGTTTGGTTGGGAAGTTGTTTCGAAGTGTCGTGATGTTATGTGAATCCTAGTAGCAAGCAGAGGTCTGTTTATCATATTTTCTTATTACTGGTTCTAATTCTCATATCGTGCTTCCTTGCGGTACTTGCTATTAGAGTCTAACCTCTCTGGTTTTGCATGGCCAGATTTAGAGCCGGTCCCCAGGACTCAGCTTACTTCCACCTCCAAGATGGTCAATACTAAAGGGATGATCGCAGGAGGACTCGAGTGGGTTCCTTACTTTCCCGCTCGTTTTGTTACTTATTTTATACTTTGTCGTTTGGCACCGACATGTTAGTTGGATTGTCTTGTAATTACTTTTGCATAATTGTAACTAAGTCAGACTATAGCTGATAAACAATTGTGTATACCTTGCTACATCATCTGGTATATTTTGTAAAGCCAGATGTCAAGAATATTTTGACTAAGCGTTTGGGACGCCTTACTGCTTTATCTCACATGTTCTCTATTTACTGTTTCTTGTTTGAATGATTGCGACAATAGATGTTGAGTGACCATAGTGAGACTTTCATGTAGTATGCACCCCCGTGTCTTTTAGACAGCATTGATCGTATTATACGGTATTCATCTACCCGTAATACGTAGCTGACTGAGTCATTTTTCCGCTCTCAGTATTCTGGTTCTTGGGCGTGACACAAGTTGCTGCAACAACATACATGCATGCATCCATGAATGATATGTGTATATACGACTGAATTGAATCAAAATGATGGCCTTCAGTGCGACCGGCCAGTCCCTTATATGGGTCGCATCCGGCCCGACCCAGTCTGGCCCGGTCCAGTCCGGCCCGGCCCGACCCGAAGCCCACCGTGCCGTGGGTCATGTGCCGGGCTGGGCTTAATATTTTCATCCATAGCCCGGCCCGGCCCGGCCCACTACAGTTTATGGGCTCAAGGCCCGGCCCGAGCCCGGCCCGGCCCACTCAAATTTGTGCCGGCCCGGCCCGGCCCACTTGACAGCTCTAGTCAACATATGAGTATCTAAGTTGTTCTACAGGTAAAACATTACATTACATTGGATCTTAGTGATCTTTAGTATTTTATATCCGAAAAAAATGTCATATAATGACTCAGAAAAAATATTAAAATTCTATGAAACCAATTGTAGTCCATTCTTTAAGAATTTTTTGTTTGACTAAACCAGATGTTTGGGTTACGCCTAAATCATATTATGTGTCATCAGAATCAAAATGTATGATTCCACTAATTAATTGCTAATATAAGTCCTAGGATAGTGAACAAAACTCATCTGACTCTATCACCTCTTAAAATAAGACACATTAACTTTCAGCCTTGGCTCTAAAGATTTATCTTTACTAGTCATGTTTGCAAAATGACGGTCTAAAATACTAATAATAGTTTAAGTGATTTTGCTAATCAATATTAAGAAATTTTTAGTTTATCAAGTGTTAATTAATTTTGGTTAGCTATAGGAGCCAATTTCTAGCTAGCGGAGGTCCACAGGGGACGATTAAGTACCATATCGCTTAGGGCTACAGAAGGATCCTTCCGACTTGTACCAATTACGGGAGGGTGGACTAGGCTCACAACTAGGCCGACACGGGACAGGTCGACTAAGTTCGGTGGCCGATTGGGGGCTCATACCGGGCTAATAAAAACCAATCCGACCTATGGTGGGCCATATATACCGGGTTGACGCGTTGATCTCGCTCGAGATGTTCCAATCTGGATTTGACGGGGCTGATCCCAGGACGGATTTTGGGCTGTTCGATCCACATTACACCTTGAGACCGAGGGATTTGTAAGAAAAAAAAAAATAAAATAACTTCTTCATCGGGAGGCTACCATGTTTCGAAGAGTTGGAGGGTGTGGTAACGAATTTCACCTTTCTCTAACGACGAGAAAAACTTTATAAGTAGTCTCATGAAGGCTAACAATCAATGTGGTCAACCATGGAGCAGCAATCCTCCTCTTCCTTCTCGGCCTTCTTGGTTAGCTTCTTGCTCTTGCTTCTTCTTCTTTTCTTCTTTATTCTTATTGTCACCACCAAACGAAACAAGAGAACACCAAGAGTAGTACTACCTCCAGGGCCATGGAAGCTGCCCATCATAGGCAACATGCACGATCTGATCGTTGGGGCAGCGCCTATCCATCACAAACTACGCGACCTGGCGCTGAAATATGGCCCAGTGATGCACCTGAAGCTCGGAGAGGTGGACCACATCGTTGTCTCCTCGCCAGAAGCCGCAAGGGAGGTGACCAAGACCCGCGACCTCAACTTCGCTTCCCGTCCCGAGCTAACTGTTTCCAAGGTCCTTCTCTATGACGGCGTGGACATAGCCTTCGCCCCCCACGGCGACTACTGGAGGCAGCTCAGGAAGCTCTGCACCTTGGAAGTCCTAAGCGCCCGTCGCGTGAGATCGTTCTCTCACATCAGAGAGGAAGAGACTTCCGACGTCGTCGAACGAATCTCTCTAGCAGCAGAATATGGAACCCCCGTCAACCTCACTGCCATGCTCGTATCGCTGACCAACCATCTCTTGCAGAGCGATATCGTCTTGTAGAGTCAACGACGCGTACCGGAAGAAGTTCGTGTCGGCGTTGGAGGACGCGATCAATTTAGGATCAGGTTTCACAGTAACCGACTTGTTTCCCTCCTTTGGGTTTATAGATGTGATTGTTGGGGTGAAGCGCAGGCTCGAGAGAAGTCGTCTCAGATTTAGCGAGATGATGGACGAGATCATCGAAGAGCACAGGGAGAGGACGGCGAAGAGGAGGAGGGATAACTCTTGTGCTGGAGGAGATGATGGATCGGGAGTTGAAGATCTAGTCGATGTTCTATTGAGGATCAAAGATGATGACGAGCAACTTGAAGTTCCTCTCACAGTGGACAACATCAAAGCTGTGATCTTTGTAAGTACTCTGAACTAACTGATGCTCAAGTTCATAGCTTAGGAATAAGATCATACAAGTTTCTCTCGAAACGGGACCCACGTCAGCAATAGGATTTGCCACAGCTAGCGTGACTTCAAGTAAGACTAATCTTCAGCTAGCTAGACATTCTTTTCTCATGAAGCTCTTTCCATGTTCATCGAGTAAATTTTCGTAGTATGAAATTTGATTCTGTAGGCAGTACTTAGAAACTATGTTTGTTTGTTTTTACCAATTGACAGAAATGAGAACCAGTTTTTTGTTCAACTCTTTGTCGTATGTTTGATCAACTCGATCTCCATGACACAGGACATGTTTAGTGGAGGGACCGAGACCACATCAACCACCTTGACTTGGGCCATGGCGGAGCTTGTAAGGAATCCTGAGGCGATGGAGAAGGTTCAGACGGAGGTTAGGCAAATTCTGAAGGGGAAGGCAAGGATACACGAGGACGACGACATCGGTGAGCTGCAGTACTTAAAGCTCGTGATCAAGGAAACTCTAAGGCTACATCCACCGCTTCCGCTGCTGCTGCCTCGAGCTTGTGGCGAGACATGCGAGATGGGCGGGTACACGATACCGGCGGGAGCCAGAGTCATGATCAACGCTTGGGCCTTGGGGAGGGACCCCGGGGTCTGGGACGATGCCGAGGCCTTCCGGCCGGAGAGGTTCGACGGAAGCTCGGCCGACTTCAAGGGGGCGGACCACGGATACTTGCCCTTTGGTTCCGGCAGAAGAATATGCCCGGGGATCACGTTTGGGCTCGCTACAGTCGAGCTCGTGCTGGCGACGCTCCTCTATCACTTCAACTGGGAGCTCCCCGGTCGAATGGAACCGGGAGATCTGGACATGACCGAAACAGTTGGGGTCACTGCGAGGAAAGCGCACGATTTGCTTCTGCACGTAAAGCTGGTGCGCGCATGGTGACCATATATAAACCATGCAAGTATAACTTGGGCTTGTTTGTGTGCTGCAATGGAAATTGAAAGAAAAATAAAGGAAATTAAAAGTACTACACCTAGAAATTAAGTAGCTACTTTTATTTTCTGTCTTAGTAACCCAACACACAAAGTCTAGATTGGTGGCAAGTGGAGATCCCAGCATCGGACTATCACCCAATTTACCTATGTATCCAGATTCGTAATTTTCCAGTTCAAGAAATACATATGGATTGCTTGGGAATGGATTTTGAATTCCTTATTCATATTTCGTAAGTCTGCGATTGAAAATTAGAAGAGAATATGAAAAATTTAGATTCCTACATATGTAGGAAAGTAAAACCAAGTCCCCCTCGAAAATATTTTGCTTTCATGAAAATGTTAGTTGGATGGATTAATTATAATTTTTTTACTGTAATACCCTCGATGACACCAATTAAATTTAGGTAATAATAAAATAATAAAATTAATGAAAAGATATTATGGAAAACTACATAAATTATGATTTCTATTATGTCTGAACAAAAAATGAGAATGAAAAAATTGAATTTTTTGGATTACTTATTCACAACACAACCAAACATGCTTATTTTCTTTCCTATAGAAAAGGAATAGGAAATTAAATTTCTAGGAATACAAAATCTTTTATCCAAATGCCCCTTAAGTGGTAGGAAGGGTTGAGAGTTGAGTTTATATTATTCAACAAAGTTCTCCTCACAAGCATGAAATGTGAGAAACCTTTGGCTTATTGTATTGTATCGTGTCATATATTGTATTATATAGGTGTCGTATATAGTATTATATAGGTGTCATATATTGTATTATAGTATTATATAGGTGTCATATATTGTATTATATAGGTTAAAGAAATGGTTCGATGATCATGCGTTGATATGACAGATTATTTCGCAAATTGTTTCTAACATATATCTAAAAGAAATATTAAAGTTAATAAGAATAGCTAGATAATTACGAGAGCTATTTTTGATCTTCCTAAATAGTCATAAAATAATATAATAATAAGTTTTGAATAATTAAGGTGGATGTCTTTTAGTCTTTCTAAATAGTTTTAATAAATAGTATAATAATTACAACATTTATTCTTTATTCTTCCTAATAGTAGTATAAGATAATATAATAATCTATAATACTACTATTTGTTCTTTTCAAGCAGTAAAAGGTTTGTTCAAGGCATGAGCATATATACTAGTTGTACCTAAAAGAAAAACTACTCTTCTAAGTTCTTGTCCACTCTATATTTGTAGAGTAATCAACAAGCAACAAAATACTTGTTCTAATCTCTTCCATACAGTTATCAAACTAACATGGACCAACCTGGACAATTAACCAGGTGCGAGATATATAGACCTAAAAAAACAAGCAAAAAAAACACATTCAAACCAATGTCATATGGTGATTCATGATTTCTAGGCAAATTTCAGTGTGATATAACATATATATATATATATATATATATATATATATATATATATATATATAACAAAAAAAAAAAACCATGTCTCTTGGATCAATCACTAAGACAATATCTAAAAAATTGAATTATGAAATAAAGTGGGTGGAGAAAAGGGGATTGCAAGAAGAAAAGAAAAAAAAACTTGTAGCTACAAATTCTAGAAAGGAAAGTTGGAGGGTGCCATACAAAATTTTTACTTAAACAAAATAATTTAAAAGTTTCAAACAATAATTGAGGGTTTATATAATGAAATAATTTTATCATGCTCTTATATGAAGGGAAAAAAAATACAAGGACAGTTGGCACTGCACATGGGAGATGTCAGATATTGTAGAGTTTATTCTTCACAAAGTGGTAGGGAGGGTTGAGAGTTGAGTTTATATTATTCAACAAAGTGCTCCCCACGAACATGAAATGTGAGAAACCTTCGACATCTTGTATCATATCATGTCATATATTGTATTATGTAGGTGTCATATATTGTATTATAGTATTATATAGGTGTCATAAATTATATTTATATAGGTTAAAGAAATGGTTCGATGATCATGGGTTGATATGACATATCGTTACGTAAATTGTTTCTAACATACGGTGTTGGAACCGGGGCACAATTTTCGATGAAAAACTTTAGAAAATGAAACAATTGTAAAATAACGTTCCAACGCAACGCTTCAAGGAATGTGCGCAACAGAGATTCTAGGAGGATTCTGGAATACGAAAATATAAAAAGATTTCGTAAACGTAGCAAACGATAGTAGTACGAAGATACTAATCGAGTTGCTAAAGGCAGCGAAGATGACTGGCAAAATATGGAAAAAGGTGGCCTGCTAGGGTGTCAAGAACACCAGTGCTCAAAGCTAGATCCGCCCACACGGCCAGCTTCCAGGAACCAGCAAGTTCGAACGAACTCTGGAACGCTCTAGTAATCTGCTCTAAGACGGACTGCTCGGAAAGACAAGGACAGAACTCCAGTTGCGCGAGCAGGAACAAGGTGCGCAGCAACAGCTCTCTCTTATCTCTCTGGAAATCTTTTTTCTGAAGTCTAAGAAGTACATAGAGAGAGAAGAGAGGCTCTGATTATATAGCCACTGTTGTAACCGCCCAGATCCGAGATGTACGCAACGACTTGATGTCAGATCCGAAATTTCAGGATCAGTTATCGAACGTTACGAATTAGTCAGAACGTGGACAGCCACAATCTGCGCGTGTTGCGCCTATTGAACGAATTGCGCGCACGCCATCAACGCAAACAGCGTACACTGCGCACGCGGCGTACACGGCGCAACCAGCGCAACCTGCTCGAGCTGGCGCAACTGGCGCAACCAGCGTGCCCGTGCACCCGCGCAACCGTGCACCCCACGTAACCCAGAACACCCGCGCACCCACGCACTCGCGCACCCTGCGCAACCGCGCAACTGCGCACCTGTGCACCCTACGCAACCGAGCACCCGTACACCCTGCGCAACTGAGCAACCACGCACCCGCGCACCCTGCGCAACCGCGCACCCACGCAACCGCGCACCCGCGCATCCTGCGCAACCCAGCGCACCCGAGCGCAACCTGGACGCACACCAGGACAGCGCAACTGGGTCGTGCAACCTGGGCACGCAACGTGGCCGCGCAAGTGTTTCGCGCAACGTGGCCGAGCAAGTGTTTTGTGCAACGAGAGCAACTTAAGCGCACTATGCGCCTAGCGACGATGCTGACGTGCTAAGTGCAAAATGTGCCAACAAAACACCATATTACGCCTCATGAGCCCATGAGCTCGAGTCCGAGTCCGAGTCCGAGTCCGAGTCGCTAAGCCCCATTGGAAATTAATTTCCTAAGAGCAAAAAGCATAAATGCTTTACTTGGAGCCTTATCCTTACCTCCTAGTAAAATCATCCATATGGTTCCCTCCTTAGGGTCACCACCCCATGTACATATTCCAACAACACATACAAGTATATATGTTGAGATAACTCATGGTGCACTTTCCATTTGGGTCTAAACTTTACTAGGCATGTTGAGAGCAAGCTCTCTTCATGTCAAGGAGCAAGAGCACCAACAATCTCCCACATATCTCAACAGATATATGTGTCTAGGGTTGAGCATTCCTCATAGTAACTGTCTATTTTGCATTAGGATAGATGTTACTGACGACTTGAATTTTTTCGCATGGGTTGAATAACAATGTGATACAAGAATGGACTATGCCTTGAATTATGCACCACAATTGTAATTCTTCCCACTCACAAAGTGTAGTTACATGTGCTTCTGGCAACACATAAAAGGCCCTGTGCCAGTCTGGTTTCAGTGTACAATTTTGGGTGTCTACAAGTTTACCCTCAAGAGACGGCCTGAGATCTCTTTCCATACACTATAGGTAAGTTCTTTATTAAAGAGATATGGCATGAAGCCTTGCGCTTCCTTGCGGTGCTACGCCGCTATGACATGGCCTAAAGCCGAGGCATTATCCCTATCCGGGAACCTCATCGTAGTGTCATACTACTGCAGAATGAGGTCACAGCCTCCTTGTAGTGCCATTCTACCTAGCATGAAGCCTAAGGCTTCCTTGCGGTGTTACTCCGTAACGACATGGCTTTGCAAAGCTGAGGCTTTACCCCTACCCGGGTACCTCATCGTGGAGTCGTGCCACTGTAACATGGGGTCACCCTCCTCTTTGTAGTGCTGTCTACAACTCTTTAATTTCATCATACAATATTAGGCTACCTACCTATTTGCGGTACGCCGCTATGACTTAGCTTGCAAAGCCTAGGCATTACCCCTACCTGGAAACCTCGTGGTAGAGTCATCCAACTATAGGATGGAGTTTTACTCCTTGTAGTGTTGTGCTACCGTGCTGTCATATCCTATATTCTTTCCAAAATATGCATACGATCGTATTCGGTATTTATGGTGATTTTAAAATTTTGTATTTATTTAAATTTTATTTTAATTCTTGGATCTTGATTTAGTCAGGATTGTTGAGGCCTGGAACTTGGTTATTATCACTGTCGGTATCGTTTATTGAAATTTACATTGTTAGCTTCATTATAGGATTTTTTCTACTATTATTGTTATCACCATTTTTATTATTTATTAATAATCCCTATATCTATCCCCCCCAAAGAAAACCCTAACCCAAACCCTCACTCCCCTATCTCACTCAGTCCCCCCCCCCCCAATTCTCTCTCTCTTCACTCTCTCTCTCCCGACCACACACTCATCCCCAGCCCCACTCTCTCAAGCTCTCCTCCTCCTCCCTCTCGGCCTCCTCCCCATGGCCACGGCCGCCACCATCTCCCACCACTGCCATCGCCTACGCCACCATCTCCCACCACTGCCACCGCCTACGCCACTATCACCACCACTTCGGCCGCCATGACCGCCACCTCCATCCGCCACCCTCGTCGTGGTCGCCCCAGTCTCCAGCCCTCACCATCGCCTCCATGGCCCCCAAGGCCATCCACCGCCACTCCCAGCTCCCCTTTCCCTTCTTCGTCCTCCGACCGCCCAGAGCGTCGCGCCTCCGCGGGTCGTCTCCAGCACCGCCACCGAACTCTTTTGCCTCTCCCTCTTCTCTCCTTCGGCGACCAACGTCGTCGTAACTTGGGCGCCGCTGCCCCTGCGTCCTGTGCCCCTGCGCACTTGGCACCCTGCGCAGCTGACACCTGCGCAATCCAACCCCCGGACCCCGTGCGCAATCCATTGGCTCTTGGAGTTTTGGTTTTATTTCTCTAAGCTTGGCTCTTCTATAGCCCTGTATATTGATATTTTATTAGATATTTTACGTCCATTTTATATCCTTACGCCTTTTGTCATGAACTTGATTTTACGTAATATGTTTGGAATGACTATTGTACATGGCATGGTATGACAAGGAACTAGCATAACACGACAGTGACCCGTAGTGGTGCACTCCTGACATGACCAACCTGACATGATAGTGGCCCATCATGGCGCACTCCTGACAAGTACCCTGACATGATTTATCTTGATAACTTGATAGTGACCCGTGGCGGCGCACTCTTGACTTGACTTGACTTGACTTGTAACATAACTTGATAACTTAATGCTGTTGCGACGGCTAACCCGACTTGACAAGAATAAGTGGCCTGGACACCGTGGGTGAATGTGTTTGTACAAATGAACCTGTCTTGTCTTGCATCATGTCTAGGACATGAATCCCTGGTTTCCCACGGTCAGGGATTCATACTGAATATGGCTAGGATTAATGACTAGATTAATCAAATAGTTCATAGAGAATTTCCCAGTTACCCGTTGCCCCTTTGGTCCCGGCCTTATATATATATATATATATATATATATATATATATATATATATATATATATATATATATATATATATATATACTTGGGATTTGTTGCTATCCATCGAGATGAGCGCACTTCCAGCCCGCCGTCAAGTGTGGTACCTTAGGACACATGTATCTTACTACAGTGTGTCTGCTATATCCTGCTATCTTTTCCTTTTCTTGCTGGGATCACTCAGGTAGTAACAAACAGGTAACAGGACTTGGAATTCTCACTGCATCTTGTTAGTAACTAGGCATGTGATAACCCTAGTTAGTTAAAGTAGCAAGTCGTACTTATTGCTTGGCCGTGGTTGATTGTATGAGAATAACCTGTCTAGTCTTGTCTTGATTCCTGCATAAGAATTACTACCTGTCATGATTTTCTTATATCTTGCCGATAAATGGTGGGAGAATCCAAGTTCCGTTCAGACGAAGGGTTACAACCCCGGTCCTTATTTGGTTTACGGGTTGTAACCTGGTTATCTGAATAGTCCCATGGTTATCTCATCGTATATCACCTGTTATATTTTTCCTTAATTTCTGTCTTTATTACCTTATATTATTGTGCTAATTGCTGGCTTTTGTTCTTATTTCGTGGCCTCCTTTGTGGCACTTGCTCTTTCTGGGGTCTGACCCAGCTGGTTTTGTATGGCCAGATACCGGAGCAGCAGCAAAGGATCTACCTGCTTTCCAGCCCGATGGTGGACACCAGGCGTAACCAGGGCAACGAGTGGTTTTCTTTTGTTCTCCCACTCTATTGTACACTATTCTTTTGAGGCGTTTAGCCGCCGAGCAAGTGTTAGCTCGTTTGCAACTTTATTTACTGTCTGTCTACGGGCTGTAATCATGATTGGCAACTAGAGGTTGATCATGTATGACTTAACTCTTGCTAGTCCTTACATTTTGTACGACTAGCTTCATGATCATCTGGATATGTAATGTTTGGGACGCCTTACAATTGTACATTTGGTGATCTGATATCTTGTGACTATTATTAGTTGGTTGTGATTGAGACAATAGGATAATTATGACCTTAAGAGACTGATGGCTTGTAGATAAACCCTCATATTTCTAGACAGCCGTGACCGTATAGTGAGATGGATTCCATTTCATTATACGTAGCTGGCTGTGTCCGCCCCCGCTTTCCAGTATTCTGGTTCTGGGGCATGACACATTGGGACCCTACTATACTGAGGAAGCTGAGGGAGGCTAGCAATCAAAGTTTCATAAGCTTTGGGCATCACCAAGTTGAAGGACAAATACCCCCCTCTCATTGATTTTCCATTGGATTTGCATCAATAGGTAAATACCCATAAACTTAGTTAATATTCTATTTTTTCTCCATAAATGCATGTATATAGGTCTACCCTAACTGTGGGTCAAGTTTGGTAAAATTTAGGGTTGGTTTGGTGTCCGTATCGGACACGTATCCTAGGCTATTAAACCTTGTTTGATGAAATGCCACAAAGAAATGGTTTTTGTTATTTTGCAAAACTAATTACATTTTCCTGTAGCCCTAGACTAGTAGAATATATACCTAGCTGACTGAGCACAATTTGGATTCTTTTTCGTGTCCAAATCGGACACGAACTCGCAGTTTTGCACTGCACACTGTCACAGAGAATCCCCTGCTACCCGACACTGATTGCGGACACTGTAGGACACGTGGACATGTGCAAATTGACACAGAGGAGGGGGCAACCTCTGTCATACCCCCCCTTGAGTTTGAGACACATTTGTGTCGTATCGAGAACACACGGACACGTGCACTGGTCGTGCACTGTCAGCGCACACGCGCGCGGGGCCAACTTCGCGCATGTCGTGTCGCGCGGACACGACACTTGGGCACCTCGTGGTGACACGAGGAGGTAGCCCATCATGTGGCGAACACATGGACACGAGCACGAGACGTGTCGTGTCCTGTGTCGCGAACACGAGGTAGTTGCACGCGTGCACGACGCAACGTATTCGTGTGTGTGTGTCAGTTTACCCGATTGGGTTTTGGTGAGTTTTGACACATCAAATTGTGTCGTGGTGTCGTGTCAGGCAACTAGGACACTAGAGGACACTAGGGCTAGTGTTACCAACCCTTGGGTTCGAGCCTTAGCTCGGTTTGGTGTGTGTATTTGGGTTTACCCATTTCTCAAGTACACTGTGCACTGGATTCCTAATTTTGGTATTTTTCAGTTATTTAAATCGAATTTCAAAACGAATTTTGATGTTATTTCTTAATATAAATATCTGTGTATATAGGGTATATACATAGTATATGTATTTGTGTGTGTGTAGGTGGAATTGAGGGGTATATACATGTGTGTGCATGTGTATATACATATATGTATATATATGGGTGTGTGTGGTTATTCTGTGTGGTGTGTGTTGGTTTTCTGGTTCCAGAAAACTGGAACACCCCCCCCTACTGTTCAGTTTCACACACTCTCTCTCTCTCACTCTATATCACCGTTCACTCTCTCTCACTCTATTCACTAATCTCTCTCTCACTACTCTCTTTATATATATGTATTATATATAAGTTGTATATATATATATATATGATATATATGTATTTGTATTAGATTATATATATTGTGTCTATATATATATATACTATATGATATGTGAGTATTACATAGTCTATAGGCCTATGTAGTAATGTTGTATATATATATATGTAAAGTTATATATATGAGTATATATATATATTGTATAGAGATAGATACCTATAAGTTACTAGCCTATGGCCATTAGGGGCTAACCCTAATTGACCTAATGACCCATGACCTAACTAGTTGACCCTTGTTTGACTAAAGTTGACCAAAGTCAACCTTAGGTCAAACTTGACCTAATTAACCTAAAATTGACTAAGATTAACCTAAAATGACTAGTGTAACTAGTTTGACCTAGTTTGACTTTTAGAGTTGACCAGAGTTGACCAAGAGTTGACTTTTGACCAGATTGACCTAGAATCATGTAGTATGCATAGTGAACTTCATTTTTTACTATTTAGAATACATTGTGACTTGTGTTGCTCTGATCAGGAGCCAGACACCTCTCCTCAGACAGCATATTCTCTACAGACATCATACATCAGGCAAGTACATTCTCTGACCGTTTTATACTTGTTCAGGCTTTACTTTCTCGCTCTAGATTACTTTACTTGATGCTGTCACGTTGGTAACACGGATTGGTACTATATGGATCTTTACATGAGATGTTATCCCCCTCGGGAGCATCGGGTACTTCATGTTACGTGTGTTTAACTTTCATCATGTACTCCTATGCTTCCATCATGCATGTGCACTCATGTGATCATGTACTCTCATGTTCACTGAGCCCTATGTATAACTTCACATGTACTCATTTATGAGCCTCATGTGAAGTAATGTATAATAACGTAACTAGTCTAGATCCTTGTGTATTGATTGGGGAAACGGGAGAGTAGAAGTAGACATGTGAATAATTCCAAAGTAGTGTAATCATGTATAAACTCAGTAGTGTAATCATGTATAAATTCTAGCCATTCACATGCCTATCTTGTACTCTACATCACTAGCCACTTACAGTTCTCTAAATACAGTAGATATTTCCACTACAGCTATCTCTTTTACAGCGTATATTTTCCTTTCAGCACTTCCTGTATTTTACTCTATTGCCTGTATCGTATTTCCTAACCTGATATGAACTGTGTGAGATGTATTGTGCTCGTTCCTGTCCTGACTGGACCTGTTGAAAATATTACAGAGGATGAGGATGAGGCATGGGTGACTACATATTATGGAGCAGGACTAGATGACACTTGTGTTGAGGACCCTCAGCAGGATCCACCTGCAGCTGAGGATGTTGCTCCAGTAGTCTAGACCAGTTTAGCTAGACAGTCATTTCTACTTGTTATTTTGTCTCACATTCTGAGTTGTATTTTGAGATGTTGAGATGTATAGACCTTTAGACTTATTGTATTATGAGTTGACATTCTGGATGATATGTATCCTAGACACTTAGACTTATTTCATCTATGCTACTGTTCTCTTTGAGTTACTATCTATCTATCTATCTGTCTTTCATTCTTCTACCTTAGATTTGATTGAGACTGTATATTGTGATGTCACCTCCATTCGGAGAGTATAAACTGTACAGGTACCTTTATATTGTTAGATGATTGACCTAGGACAGCGTTCTACCGTCGACACTGCGGCGTAGGCTGGACGTACCCACGTCTCGTGCCCTTACTCTAGGGTACGGGTCGTGACATGTTTTTAGTTGTGGCCCATGCAGGTCTGCGGTTATGTGGTGGTATTCGAACTAGAGTATCGCCACAGCCTGCAGTAGGAAATAGGATGTAGTTTTGAGGTACTCAATCACATTAGGAAAAACTCTTATCTAAATTCCTGCTATCTAAATTCTTGCTGATATTGTTTTTCTTTTAAAATAAACTGTCTCCTTTGACTATATCGTTTCTTCTCCGTATTGATTTTTCTTGTTAATCTGTCTTCAGGATGGTGGAGACACGATCGCAGCGTCTCGGTCCAGGTGACACCGCTGAGAGGTCTGCCACCTCTCGTCCAGCTCATCAGGGACCCGAGGACTGCAGCTTCCCTTACTCCAGCTCATGTGGGAGCTTCTGCCACATTTGGGGGTGCACCTCTACTTATTCGGGGGGCCATCCCAGCTACCCCAGACATGCCTCCCTCGCAGTTTCGTCAGCCACAGTTTCAGCAGCATCAGCAGCAGTTCCAGCCGCCGATGCCATCTGGATTAGTGGATGCTGCACAGATGTTTTCATACTTCCAGCATTTCCTAGAGACGTAGCAGGCCCAGCAGCAGCGTCAGACAGCGGAGTTTACCAGGGGCATAGATGAGGCCCATCAGCTGGCTAGAGCGACGGTGGAGAGGTTGGCTGTCCAGCCATAGGGAGGATTGGGATAGCCACGACATCAGAGGATTTCGGGCATTCAGGACTTCAAGAAGATGAACCCCAGGGACTTCTTGGGGACAGAGGGGATTCTTTATGCTGATGACTGGATTGAGCACATTGAAGAGATCTTTCGACTGGCAGAGATACCAGCCGGACTCCAGATAGAGGCAGCAGCCAGCCAGATGCAGGATCTTGCCCGTACCTGGTATCAGAGAGTAGGCACTCCAGGGCAGACATGGGGAGCTTTCAAGGAGCTCTTCAAGGGGAAGTTTTTCTCGGATCAGGCAGTCGGTGCCTTGGAGACCCAGTTCGAGAACCTGGTTCAGGGGAACCAGACTGTAGAGGAGTATTCTGGTGAGTTTTGCCGATTGAGCAGATTCGTGGAGGGCCTTAGCGAGACAGTGAAGGCGAGGAGGTTCAGGAAGGGCTTGGTCAAGTAGGTCAAGTCCTTGACCAAGAGTGACAGAAATGCCACTTTTGAGGAGATTCTGGCAGGAGCGATGGCGGCTGAGGATGATCTTGAGCTGAAGCTCAAGAGGGGCCGCGACACCCAGGGAGCTGGCAGCAGTGGAGGACAGGCCAAGAGGCCTCATTTTCAGCACCAGCAGCAGAGGCCATTCCAGCAGCAGAGGTTCCAGCAGGTGCAGCAGCAGCCGAGGCACCAGCAGCAGGCACCCAGGCAGCAGGTCGTCAGTTGCACTTTCTGCAAGAAGCAGGGTCATGGATGGAATGATTGCAGAAAGAGGCTTGGCAGGTGTCTACTATGTGGTCCGGAGACCACCAGCTGAGGGAGTGTCCCATGTCTTCGGGTCGACCAGTTCAGGGAGGTGGAGCCAAGGCTCCGGTAGGGCAGCAGAAGGGACCTTTGCCGACTCAGCAGCAGAGGTTCACCCAGCACCAGCATCAGGCCAGGGGTGGACAGCAGGGCGAGCCTACGCCATGGCAGCAGAGGATGCTGAGGTTACTGGAGAGCTGATAGCAGGTTCTATTCTTCTCGACTCTATTCCAGCTTTTGCATTGTTCGATTCTGGGGCTTCCCATAGCTTTGTATCAGTATCTTTTGTGATTCGACATCATGTTATATCTGAATCGTTGCCTAGGACTTGCAAGATCACGACTGGGGGTAGCATTATCCTCGTTCGTGATGTTTGCAAGGGACGGAGAGTAGTTTTGGGAGGCCGAGAGTTGGATGTGTGTTTGCTCGTAATGCCACTACCGAACTACGATATTGTACTCGGTATGGATTGGTTGAGCATGCACCATGCCAGCATAGATTGCCACGGGGGTAGAGTTCTGTTCAGAGCGCCAGGAGAGCCAGAGTTTGTATATTCCCGACGGCAGGCAGTAGCAGACTTGCGGAGTTTTCTGTGGAGCTTCAGTTGAGGAGCAGCCAGCTCCACATCCACTGATAGCTAAGTTCATGGACGTATTTCCAGAAGAATTGCCTGGGCTTCCACCAGACAGAGACGTTGAGTTCTCGATAGACTTGGTTCCAGGTACGGAACCCATTTCTCAGCATGTCTATCGAGTGAACAACAGCGAGTTGGTGGAATTGAAGAAACAGGTGGATGAGTTGCAGGACAAGGGCTTCATCCGCTCTAGTTCTTCACCATGGGGTGCACCGGTACTCTTTGTACCGAAGAAGGATGGATCGGTACGGATGTGTATCGACTACAGGGCACTCAACAGTCAGACGATCAAGAACAGATATCCACTGCCGCAGATCGACGATCTCTTCGATCAGTTGAGCGGAGCTCGGGTATTCTTGAAGATCGATCTGTGGTCAGGCTACCACCAGGTAAAGGTGAAGAGGGAGGATATCCCCAAGACGGAGTTCAGAACGCGGTACGGCCAGTTCGAGTTTATGGTGATACCGTTTGGGTTGACTAATGCCCCGGCGGTGTTCATGAACTTAATGAACAAGGTGTTCCACCAGTACTTAGATAAGTTCATGGTGGTGTTCATCGACGACATCCTGGTGTACTCGAAGACAGAGGAGGAACATGAGGAGCACTTGAGAGTGGTCCTGGAGACTCTCAGGCAGGAGCAGCTTTACGGCAAGCTCTCAAAGTGCGAGTTCTTCCTGGACAGAGTTGACTTCCTGGGTCATGTAGTGACTGGAGATGGAATCTCAGTCGACCCAAGGAAGATATCAGCAGTTGAGGCTTGGGCAGCACCGACGTCAGTGGCAGAGATCAGGAGCTTCCTAGGATTGGCAGGCTACTACAGGAGATTCGTCCAGGATTTCTTCCGGATTGCAGAGCCGTTGTCTAGGCTGACCCGAAAGGACGCAGAGTTTGTCTGGTCAGAGGAGTGTCTGGCCGCTTTCGATGAGTTGAAGAAGCGGTTGACGACAGCCCCGATTCTGACATTGCCATCAGGATCAGGCGGGTTCACTATCTACAGTGACGCCTTGGGGAAGGGTTTGGGTTGTGTCTTGCAGCAGCATGGAAAGGTGATTGCCTATGCTTCCAGGCAGTTACGTCCCCATGAGAAGAACTACCCTACCCATGATTTGGAGTTGGCGGCAGTTATCTTTGCTCTGAAGCTGTAGAAACACTATTTGTATGGAGAGCGTGTGGAGATATTTACAGACCACAAGAGCTTGAAATATGTGTTTACGCAGAAGGAGCTCAACATGAGGCAGCACAGATGGTTGGAGTTGATGAAGAACTTTGATATTCTGCTGCAGTATCACCCAGGGAAGGCCAACGTAGTTGCCGATGCATTGAGCAGATATCTGTCAGCTATGTGTTTGACGATGGATCGTCACTTGTTAGCGGACTTGGAGAGCCTTGGGATCGAGGTGATTGTGCCGGGAGTGCAGATGCAGATATGAGGCCTCCAGATTCAGTCGAACTTGATTGATAGGATCAAGTCGGCTCAGTTCGATGACATTTCTCTACGATGTATCAGGGAGCAGGTCATAGCAGGATTTGCGGACGATGAGTTCACTCTTGCAGGGGATGGCGCATTGAGGCACGGTTCCAGACTGTGTGTGCCCAGTGGAGACTTTCGGGAGCAGGTTATACAGGAGGCCCACCATTCTCAGTACTCTATACATCTGGGAGCCAACAAGATGTATAGGGATCTGAGAGAGCATGTATGGTGGAGTGGGATGAAGCGCGAGGTAGCACACTTCGTAGCCAGGTGTTTGATCTGTCAGTAGGTCAAGGCAGAGAGATAGAGGCCAGGGGGACTGTTACAGCCATTGCCCATTCCGGAGTGGAAGTGGGAGCACATCACGATGGACTTTGTTTCGGGATTGCCGCGTACTCCAGGAGGGAAGGACGCGATTTGGGTCATCATCGACAGGTTGACCAAATCGGCCCACTTCTTGCCATTCAAAGTGGGTTTGTCTACCGAAAAGCTATCAGAGATGTATATGAGGCAGATAGTCAGACTTCATGGAGTTCCAGTGAGCATTGTATCGGACCGGGATAGCCATTTTACTTCACATTTTTGGAGGAGCTTGCATATTAGCTTGGGCACTCAGCTCAAGTTTAGTACTGTATACCACCCTCAGACAGACGGACAGTCAGAGCGGACCATTCAGACACTGGAGGACATGTTGCAGACTTGTGTCCTGGACTTTGGAGGATCTTGGGAGAGTCACCTGCACTTAGTAGAGTTTGCATACAACAACAGCTTTCAGGCCAGTATTGAGATGTCCCCTTTCGAGGCACTGTACGGACGTAGATGTCGTACACCCTTGTCTTGGGATGATGTTGGGGAGCGAGTTTTATTGGGGCCTGAGATGGTTGTGGATGCATCAGAGAAGGTGAAGCTCATCAGAGATCTGCTTCGCGTGGTGCAGGACAGACATCGGCATTGGGCCGACAGCCACCGCAGACCTTTGGAGTTTGAGGTACAGTTTAGAGATAGGATTAGAATTAGGTTGTCTTGTTTGTGTTTTGTTAACCATGTTTGATTATCATAATTAAATTGAGACCTTGCTTGTGATTAGGTTGGAGACCAGGTATTTTTGAGGATATCTCCGACACGTGGCACGATACATTTTGGTGGAGGTGGGAAGCTTAGCCCGCGTTTCATCGGCCCTTTCGTTATCAGCGGGAGAGTCGGTGACGTGTCTTACAGGCTAGACTTACCACCAGCATTGGTAGGAGTCCACAACGTATTTCACGTGTCGCAGTTGAGACGGTACGTGGCAGATCCTAGCCATGTACTTGATCATTCCGAGATCGAGGTGGGTCCTACTCTTCGTTATCTAGAGCAGCCTGTTGAGATTCTGGATCGACGGGAGAAGGCATTGAGGAACCAGACGATACCATTGGTTCGCGTCGCATGGAGGCATCATTCTCTAGGAGAGTCCACCTGGGAATGGGAGGATGAGATGCGCGAGCGATACCCTTATCTATTTGCACCATGAGGTATGATTTTCTATCCTTCTATCAGTTTCAGTTTCGTCTTTAAATTTCGAGGACGAAATTAATGTTAGGAGGGTAGACTTGTAACACCTTGTTTTCTGAAATTGGGGTATTTTTGAAAATTTATTATTATTATTATTTATTAATGGTGTTTTAGTCATGATATGATTTTTGGTGATTATTAGTGTAATTAAAATTATTTTCTAAGTCATGACTTATGACTTTGTGATTTTACTAGTATAACCCTACTGTAAACCCTAGCTATTTCTTAACCTAGAAGTTGCCATGACCATGTGAGCCTAGCCATAGGCTTAGAACATCAAATTAGTGATTTTAGCCTAAAAGGGTATTTTGGTAATTTACTAGATTTTATTTGGATTTATGTGTTTTTAATATTATTTAATTATTGTTAGGTACCATGATTGTTCCTAACCTAGTTTATCCTAATCTAGAGATTAGTTACTAACCTAGAATGCTAAGGGGATAGATATTACTTTTAGTCAATGGGTGGAAATATCTTAGATTACTTTATTAGATACTTTCCATGAAATCCTCAAAATATCTCAACCTTGGCACCAAAGTCTTTGCTTTCTCCTTGAAGGAAGGTCAAGGACACCCCCCCTTGCCATGGCCGGCCATAGGGCACCCCCTAGCACTACACCATTCTATATAATCCTATTCATTCATTCAAGATCATATTTACATGAATTTTAAGCCTACAAAATTCCATTTCCTTCAAACATCCATAACTTCATCAATTTTGATCCTTTTTACCTCTAGTTTCTTGCATTGGGACCCTACTATACTGAGGAAGCTGAGGGAGGCTAGCAATCAAAGTTTCATAAGCTTTGGGCATCACCAAGTTGAAGGACAAACACCCCCCTCTCATTGATTTTCCATTGGATTTGCATCAATAGGTAAATACCCATAAACTTAGTTAATATTCTATTTTTTTCTCCATAAATGCATGCATATAGGTCTACCCTAACTGTGGGTCAAGTTTGGTAAAATTTAGGGTTGGTTTGGTGTCCGTATCGGACACGTATCCTAGGCTATTAAACCTTGTTTGATGAAATGCCACAAAGAAATGGTTTTTGTCATTTTGCAAAACTAATTACATTTTCTTGTAGCCCTAGACTAGTAGAATATATACCTAGTTGACTGAGCACAATTTGGATTCTTTTTCGTGTCCAAATCGGACACGAACTCGCGGTTTTGCACTGCACACTGTCACAGAGAATCCCCTGCTACCCGACACTGATTGCGGACACTGTAGGACACGTGGACACGTGCAAATTGACACAGAGGAGGGACAACCTCTGTCATGCCCCCTTCGAGTTTGAGACACATTTGTGTCGTATCGAGAACATACGGACACGTGCACTAGTCGTGCACTGTCAGCGCACACGCACTCAGGGGCCAACTTTGCGCGTGTCGTATCGCGTGGACACGACACTTGGGCACCTCGTGGTGACACGAGGAGGTAGCCCATCATGTGGCGAACACATGGACACGAGCACGAGACGTGTCGTGTCCTGTGTCGCGAACGCGAGGCAGTTGCACGCGTGCACGACGCAGCGTATTCGTGTGTGTGTCAGTTTACCCGATTGGGTTTTGGTGAGTTTTGACACATCAAATTGTGTCGTGGTGTCGTGTCAGGCACCTAGGACACTAGAGGACACTAGGGGCTAGTGTTACCAACCCTTGGGTTCGAGCCTTAGCTCGGTTTGGTGTGTGTATTTGGGTTTACCCATTTCTCAAGTACACTGTGCACTGGATTTCTGATTTTGGTATTTTCCAGTTATTTAAATCGAATTTCAAAACGAATTTTGATGTTATTTCTTAATATAAATATCTGTGTATATAGGGTATATACATAGTGTATGTATTTGTGTGTGTAGGTGGAATTGAGGGGTATATACATGTGTGTGCATGTGTATATACATATATGTATATATATGGGTGTGTGTGGTTATTCTGTGTAGTGTGTGTTGGTTTTCTGGTTCCAGAAAACTGGAACACCCCCCCCCCACTGTTCAGTTTCACTCTCTCTCTCTCTCACTCTATATCACAGTTCACTCTCTCTCACTCTATTCACTAATCTCTCTCTCACTACTCTCTCTATATATATGTATTATATATATATATATATATATATATATATATATATATATATATATATATATATATATATATATGTATTTGTATTAGATTATATATATTGTGTCTATATATATATATACTATATGATATGTGAGTATTACATAGTCTATAGGCCTATGTAGTAATGTTGTATATATATATATGTAAAGTTATATATATGAGTCTATATATATTGTATAGAGATAGATACCTATAAGTTACTAGCCTATGGCCATTAGGGGCTAACCCTAATTGACCTAATGACCCATGACCTAACTAGTTGATCCTTGTTTGACTAAAGTTGACCAAAGTCAACCTTAGGTCAAACTTGACCTAATTAACCTAAAATTGACTAGGATTAACCTAAAATGACTAGTGTAACTAGTTTGACCTAGTTTGACTTTTAGAGTTGACCAGAGTTGACCAAGAGTTGACTTTTGACCAGATTGACCTAGAATCATGCAGTATGCATAGTAAACTTCATTTTTTACTATTTAGAATACATTGTGACTTATGTTGCTCTGATCAGGAGCCAGACACCTCTCCTCAGATAGCATATTCTCTACAGACATTCATACATCAGGCGAGTACATTCTCTGACCGTTTCATACTTATTCAGGCTTTACTTTCTCGCTCTAGATTACTTTACTTGATGCTGTCACGTTGGTAACACGGATTGGTACTATATGGATCTTTACATGAGATGTTATCCCCCTCAGGAGCATCGGGTACTTCATGTTACGTGTGTTTCACTTTCATCATGTACTCCTATGCTTCCATCATGCATGTGCACTCATGTGATCATGTACTCTCATGTTCACTGAGCCCTCATGTATAACTTCACGTATACTCATTTATGAGCCTCATGTGAAGTAATGTATAATAACGTAACTTGCCTAGATCCTTGTGTATTGATTGGAGAAACGGGGAGAGTAGAAGTAGACATGTGAATAATTCTAAAGTAGTGTAATCATGTATAAATTCTAGCCATTCACATGCCTATCTTATACTCTACATCACTAGCCACTTACAGTTCTCTATATACAGTAGATTTTTCATTACAGCTATCTCTTTTACAGCGTATATTTTCCTTTCAGCACTTCCTGTATTTTACTCTATTGCCTGTATCGTATTTCCTAACCTGATATGAACTGTGTGAGATGTATTGTGCTCGTTCTTGTCCTGACTGGACCTGTTGAAAATATTACAAAGGATGAGGATGAGGACATGGGTGACTACATATTATAGAGCAGGACTAGATGACACTTGTGTTGAGGACCCTCAGCAGGATCCACCTGCAGCTGAGGATGTTGCTCCAGTAGTCTAGACCAGTTTAGCTAGACAGTCATTTCTACTTGTTATTTTGTCTCACATTCTGAGTTGTATTTTGAGATGTTGAGATGTATAGACCTTTAGACTTATTGTATTATGAGTTGACATTCTGGATGATATGTATCCTAGACACTTAGACTTATTTCATCTATGCTACTGTTCTCTTTGAGTTACTATCTATCTATCTGTCTTTCATTCTTCTACCTTAGATGTGATTGAGACTGTATATTGTGATGTCACCTCCATTCGGAGAGTATAAACTGTACAGGTACCTTTATATTGTTAGATGATTGACCTAGGACAGCGTTCTACCGTCGACACTACGGCGTAGGCTGGACGTACCCACGTCTCGTGCCCTTACTCTAGGGTACGGGTCGTAACAGCAGGACGCCTCGAGCCCCGCACTGCCTTAGACACCGTGCCATCTTGATTTACGTGTTATCTCATTCTTCGTGTCCCGGCCTTCGTGTCCATCTCGATTTTCGTGTAGTTCTGATTTACGTGCCGCCTCGGCTGCGTGCCACTTTGGACTTCGTGTCATATTGATTTGCGTGCACACATCGATTTGCATGCCGCATTGAATTGCGTGCTTCCTTGAGTCTTGCACCAGTCGTGCGCGTTGTGTCTTTTGTTCAGTCTCGATCTTCGTGTTATCTAGATTCTCGTGCACGTCTCGATGTACTTGCGCATCTCGGTTTGCGTGTCCGTATCGATCCGCGTGCCTCAGTTTTTGTGCCAGATCCCTATACTTCTTGCGGGACCTACGCAGTATAGCCTTCTGCCATCCTTGTGCTTCCTGTCATTATTTTATTATTTAATTATAATGGTTGTTTATTTTGTGTTCTGAGGACCTCGATTGGCATGCAAGCTTGGATCATGATTGCCGAAGACTTGCTTACCTAGCCGAGCCCTCTAGGCAAGTATCCCTTGCTCATCGACGGCTCTTGCCCTCTCTCCTGTAATTTATCGTATTTAATTCATTTGTAATTGAAAATGTATAACCATGCTTCGTGTAGCTTAGCAGTAGAACTGCCACGATGATAACCTGGGATAGTTTGGTTCGATACCGGTTTACGACCGTATCGGACAACTCAGACAGGTCATCCACACCTCCGAGGACACGAGCACGACTCACATGTATGGATTGTCCCCATATGCCCCGTATCCGACTCGCGTTCGGGTAACGGCTTTGGCTAACTATGTCTGCGAATCTTCTTGTGGCTTGGATTATGACTGTGGGTCTTGATGCGCCCTGTGTGGCGGTTCTTGTTGAATGTGTTGGCTTGGCGCCCAGTACGCATCGTAGTGCTGCTGGAGGCCGAGACTTAGTGTTCTCGGCTATGGTTTGGTTTCCAGTATGCATTGTAACGCTGCTGGAAGCTGAGGCTTAGTGTTCTCAGCCTGCGATTCTGCTGGCGGGTTGCGCCGAGTGGATTTAGCCCCAATTCGCTGGGTGCTCCCGTCCAGAATACAAAGGAGATTCTGCCGAATTTTTTCAGAATTTTCGGTCGAGAATTTGGTTCGAAGATTTGGGAAGAACCGTTCCTTTGGTTTGCTGAACTAGATTTGTGCAGATTTAGTTTGACCTGATTCCAGTACCTGCTAAGTAGACTCATGACTAGATTAGTTGCCTAGTTACTTGACATGTCTTGTCCGTCGGATAGCGTAAGGAGCGTAATTCCATTCGGGAGACGGTCTGCAACCCTGGTCCTTGTTTGGTTTATGGGTTGTGGATCTGCTTCAGAGCGGTTCATGCAACCTTTGCCATTTTTCGGCGACATAATTAATAGACTCTTGTACCCCTGACATTCTTTCTAGGAGTTATCATAGTTTAGCCAGTTAGGACTGATAGTTGTCCTATGTATCGGGATTTGTGATTTTTGGACATGTCTGAGGATTGAGTATTATGGAGAGTATGATCTCGAGATATTGATTGATAGACTCACGTGGATTCTTGGATAGTGTTGCTATTTCTTTTGATGATGTTCTAATTTGATCATATATGACTATGTGGATTCTTGGATTTTGATGATTGTGCGAATATTTCACGGAACGAGGAGAATATCGAGGGTATCATTATATGATTTTTACTCGACTTCCCAAACGCCCAAAACCTGATTTGTTTGCTATATCTTGGTAGTGGTGAGACTTGTTTGCTGATAGCTTGTGATCATTGATTCAGAGGATTCTTGTGAGCCAGAGGGCATAGCATTGTTTATAGTGATGAGCTTGGTATTTGGTGGTTGTCTTTCTTGACGTAATATTCACTCCATCGTGGATGTAAGACTCCTGATAGATTGATCCGGTGGATAGACCGACTCGATGATTAGAGCTGTAGGCTCTGTCACTCCCACTCTTCATAAATAGGGGTAAAATGGTCATTTTTGCATTTTTGGGAATTTTAGAAATTTTATTTAATTGTAATGTTATTTGGGGATTTTTAGAGTCGGGTTCGAATTTCAGCTCATTCCGACTTGTATCGGAAACCCGGGTAGCTTAGACTCTGATCGGGACCCAAATTTAAGTTAGACATGGCCCATAAATCCCACTAATTAGTCTAGTACTTTTAGACAAATCCCTCATGACTTAATCAGTCAATTTGTAGATTTTAACTTGGCATTTTTAACCCCGAATGTTTACGTAAGTCAATTTTGACCTAAAGGAGGCTTGGAGGACATTTTGGACATTTGCCAAATGCCCCCAAACCTCCCATACATGGCCGGCCACTCCATCCCCTCCATTTCATTTCACTTGTTCACACTTAGTCTAATTTCTTCCCCTTTTGAATTCTTCCACAAAACCTAGTCCTAAACTTGTGATTTCATCTCCAAATCTTCTCTTTTTTCCCCAAATTTCTTCCATAGATCCTCTCTACACCATCAAGGGAGGGTGCTACCAAAGTTTGGGAGAAAAGTGCAATGTGGAAGTGTTCTTTCTACAAAGATTTTTCTGTCGGAGAGAATTTTATTAGGATTCACTCATAAAAGGTAATTTACTATCCTCTAAATCATTTTTCCCATGAATTTTAATTGGTTTTGGAACCCATAGGAATTACCCCATGGTTGTGTCATTTTGTGTCAAGGTTAGAGGCCTATGGGAGACTCCTAGGAGAACTAGGACGTGTGTTTGTGTCCATGTATCCATGTGTGTGTGTGTGTCTATAGATATATATATATATATATATATTATATATATTTTATATATATATAAATATATATATAATAAGATATATATATATATAT
>JANAVB010031417.1:26064747-26133635 GCA_029216955.1 Iris pallida | reverse complement strand
ATGCTGGTACGCCCAATGACGATGCCGATACTGCGCAACTCGAAGTCGCTCTCTAATCTCTTAACCACTTCAACTGTCTGAACAATCATTTCTGGGCCTAGCATCTTTCTCTCCCGATATCATCCATACTAGTGGCGATCTATTTCTTAACATATAGTGCTTCGAATGGTGCCATCTGGATACTGGCTTGATAACTGTTGTTATATGAAAACTCAACTAAGTGCAGGTGGTTCTTCCAAGATCCTCCAAAATCTAGGGTGCAAGCTCGCAACATGTCTTCTAAAGTCTGAATCGTCCTTTCTGATTATCCGTCCGTCTGTGGATGGTAAGCCGTGCTAAATCTTAACTTGGTACCAGACTATGATGCAAGCTCTTCCAGAAATGAATGTGAAGCGGGTATCTCTGTCTGACACAATACTGACAGGACTCCATGTTGCCGGACTATCTGCTGATGTACAACTCTGCCAACTTTTCTGTAGATTGTCCTACTCTGAAAGAAAGAAAGTGTGCTACCTTTGTAAGCCGGTCCACTATCACCCAAATATTATCTTTACCACTTGGCGATCTCGGTAAACCGGTCACAAAGTCCATTGTAATATGTTCCCATTTCCATTCCGGGATAGGAAGCGGTTGCAATAACCCAGCTGGCCTCTGCTGTTCTGCCTTCACTTGCTGATATATCAAGCAACGGGAAACAAACCTAGCTATCTTCCTCTTCATTCCATTCCACCAGAAGTGCTGCTTGATATCTTGGTACATCTTGGTCCCTCCAAGATGTATAGAATACTGAGAACTGTGAGCTTTTGTCATAACTTCCTGTCTGATATCTCCACTAGGTACACATAGACGTGATCTAAACCTAAGTGTACCATCTTCATGGATTTGCATCTCCTTTCTGAGCCCTGACTCACACTCTGTCCTAAGCTTCTGAATCCTTGGGTCCTGTGCCTGAGCTGCCTTGATCCTGTCTACCAAGTCAGATTGAACTTGTAGACTAGCCAGAACTCTTACATCACTAGGAAATATAACTTCTATGCCCATCTCCTGAAGATCTTCTAAAATGTGCTTCTGCGTTGTCAACATAAATGTGCCATCTTTTCTGCTGAGAGCGTCTGCTACCACATTAGCCTTGCCTGGATGATACTGAAGCTCTACGTCATAATCCTTGATCAGCTCTAACCATCTTCTCTGCCTCATGTTCAACTCCTTCTGAGTAAAGATGTACTTCAGACTTTTATGATCTGTGTACATATCCACTCGATCACCATATAAGTAATGCCTCCATAGCTTCAAAGAAAATACTACTGCTGCCAACTCCAAATCATGAGTTGGGTAATTCTTCTCGTGGTCTCGAAGTTGCCTAGATGCATACGCTATCACCTTCCCATGTTGTATAAGGACACATCTAAGTCCTTTACCTGACGCATCGCAATATACTGTGAAACCTCCGGGTCCAACTGGTAATGTAAGAATAGGCGCTGATATCAACTTCTGCTTCAGATTCTCAAATGATGCCTGGCATTCTGCCGACCAGACGAATGGTACATCCTTTCGTGTCAAGCGGGTTATGGGTGCTGAAAGTCTTGCAAAATCTGATACAAACCTTCTGTAATATCCTGTCAATCCCAAGAAACTCTGTACATCAGCTACGGTCTTGGGTACTGGCCAACTCTCTACTGCTTCTACCTTCTTGGGATCCACTGCTACTCCAGCTCCTGATATGATATGACCCAAAAATAAAATGTAATCCGTTCAGAACTCACACTTACTGAGCTTGGCATATAACTGGTTTTCTTTCAGAACCTGTAACACTTTCCTGAGGTGGTCTTCATGCTCCTCTTCACTGGCAGAGTATACGAGAATGTCGTCAAGAAACACAACGACAAACTGATCTAAGTATGGCAAAAAGATACGGTTCATCAAATCCATAAATATAGCTGGAGCATTGGTCAAACCAAACGGCATTACCAAGAATTCATAATGCCCATACTTCGACCTGAACGCTGTCTTGGGAATATCCTCCTACCGGACCCTCACTTGATGGTACCCCGAACGAAGATCTATCTTAGAGAAAACTCTAGCTTTGCTCAACTGATCAAACAAGTCGTCGATCCTGGGTAGTGGGTACTTGTTCTTTACTGTTGCCGCGTTAAGCTTCCTGTAATCGATGCACAATCTCGATGACCCATCCTTCTTCCCTACAAGTACCACTGGTGCTGCCCATGGTGATTAGCTTGGATGAACTTCTTTTCCTTCAATTCCTCTATGTGCTGATACACCTTGGCCGGCTCCGAATCCGCCATTCTGTAAACCCGATCTGATATCGGTTTAGTTCTAGGTGTCAATTCTATGTTGAACTCAATATCTCTAACCGGAGGTAGACCTGGAAGTTCTTCGAAAAATACGTCTAAAAATTCTTCAACTACCTTCGGGACCTGAACTTCTTCCATTGCCGTTACTACTCCCTGCTCTTGCTGAGTTGCCTCCGATCTGACTAAGGTGAATCTCTTCATGCCTGGAATATCAAAAGATACACTCCCACTACGACAATCTATTGTCGCATGACTGTCTTTCAGCCAGTCCATGCCTAAGATAACGTCAAAATTTTCAACAGAAAATTCTATCAACTGGACGGGTAAGGAATGCCCGCAAACTACAACGCTATATGCTAGAATAACTCTACTAACTCCTACGAGCCCATTACCAGTGAGTATATTCAACCTCCCTCGCAATGCCTCGAACTCCATTCCTAGCCGTGTCGTAAATTGTGTAGATATAAATGAGTGTGATGCTCCCGAATCAAACAATACTACTGCGGGATATGAGGCGACGAGAATGTTACCTGTCACAACATCTTCCGATGCTAATGCCTCTTCTAAGGACAGTGTGAATGCCTGCCCTCGACCTCCTTGCTGGTTCCCATGATGTGGCCTAGCCTGCTGCTGCTGGCCCCTGCCTTGATGATGCTGGGGTGGTCTATGCTGGTGTTGCTGCATCGGCGGTCCCTGCTGTCGAAACATCTGAGCCTGTGGCATTAACGGACGCTGGGCCAATGGTCTCACTGCCACCGCTGGTCCTCGATACTGGCCTGCCCCTGGTGCTGGCAGGGCAGGAAACTGCTGCACTGGTCCTCCTGACCTCGAATTCATGGGACATGTGGTAATCCGATGATCTGGATTTCTACATATCAAACACAATCCGTTCAATGCCCGACACACATCTCTAGTGTGCCCTATCTTTCCACAATAAGTGCAGCCCGCTGGGGGTTGCTGGTTCTTCTTCTGTTGCTGCTGCTGCCTGGGTGGTGGTGCTGGCCCTCGCATTGCTACATCGTGAATGCAAATGCCAAGGGATAGTGCTGTTGTCCGGGGCGATGCTCCCCCTCCTCCTTCAATCTGACTGTGAGATCTCTTCTGACCTCCAGTCCTTGCTGCAATCCTCTGAATGGTGATCTCATGCCTTCGAGTTGTCGTCAATACTTTGTCAAAAGTCTGGTAATTGTGCCCCTCTATTAATTCCAAGAACTCAAGATGAAATCCTTGCTGAAATCTCATCTCCCTCTGACGCTCCGTCGCTACCATCTCTGGGGCAAACCTACTCAATCTGCAGAACTCCGCTGCATAAGCATCTACCGTCTTGCCGGCCTGCTTGAGGTTGATAAACTTCTGTTGTAGCTCAAACTATGCCACAACTCCATAATACTTCGTCTTGAACCTTGCTGTGAAATCGTCCCAAGCAACGGGACGTCTGATGCCTACTTCCTCTGATTCCCACCAATCATGTGCGAGATCCTGAAGTAACAACTTCACCTGATCCACACGTTCTTCTGCCGGTACCTTAGCCGTCGTCAGAATAGCCTCAATATCCTTAAGCCATGCATCTGCTGAGATGGCGTCTTCCGTGCCCTTGAAAAGGCGGGGGTTGAACTTGCAAAATCTGGTTGATGCTCCTGAATCCGGCCTTGCCCCTTTTTCCAAACCTGTCTGCAACCCTTGGTTGAGTAGTACGTTCTGCTCTTGCAACTGAGCGTGCATGCGCTGCTGGGCTAACATCTGATGTTGCTGAGTGGCCATCATCCCTCTCATGATCTCCAGAAGGGCCGGTGTGTCCACTTCCACGGGGGTAGGTGGAACTGTTGGTGGTGGTGGAACCTCCGGATACTGCGATCCAGCTGCTGCTTCCACTATCACTTCTTCCTGGATAGTTTCCTGAGTTAGTACCGGCCCTTGTTGCTGACCAACATGGTCATGTTGTCCATGTTGTTGCTGTCCAGCTCTGACAGGTACGGACGAGGTGCCCCTAAGAAAAGGGACAAGAGAACAATCAAACGACCGGACAGGAAAGATCAATGAAGTCAAGGGATACTGGAATGTCAAGCTGGAGTTGAGAAGCAACGAATTATGAGATCAAGGGGGAACATGTGTGATTGAGACATCATATTAAAACACCCCACAAGTCTGAAATCAGACCTGCATGGGCCACCACTAAAACCTTGTCACGTTCCAGAACCAGAATACTGGAGAGCGGGAGAATGACTCAGCCAGCTACGTATTACGGGTAGATGAATACCGTATAATACGATCAATGTTGTCTAATAAGACGAGGGGTGCATACTACATAAAAGTCTCACTATGGTCCCTTCACATCTATTATCTCAATCATTCAAACAAGAAACAGAAATAGAGAACATGTGAGAAAAAGCAGTAAGGCGTCCTAAACGCTCAGTCAAAATGTTCTTGATATCTGGCTTTAAAAAATACAGCCAGAAGATGTAGCAAGTATACATAATTGTTATCAGCTGCAGCCTGACTTAGTTACAATTATGCAAAAGTAGGTACAAGACAATCCGACTAACATGTCGGTGCCAAGCGGCAAAGTTTTAAGTAAATAACAAAACGAGCGGAGAAATAAGAAACCCACTCGAGTCCTCCTGCGATCATCCCTCTAGTGTTGACCATCTTGGAGGTAGAAGTAAGCTGGATCCTCGGGGACCGGCTCTAAATCTGGCCATGCAAAACCAGAGAGGTTAGACCTCTAATAGCAAGTACCGCAAGGGAGCACGATATAAGGAATAAACCAGTAAGAAGAGAATATGATAATAGATCTCTGCTATCTACTAGGACTCACATAACATCACGACACTTCGAACCAACCTTCCAACCAAACAAGGACAGAAGTTGGCCCGTCATGTCCGGACATTCTGATCATCTCAATTAGGTAACAAGTAGGTACAGTACACAAACAAATCAATTTAAACGGCCATGCAACTACTACGGCTTGCTACCGTGAGTTCCAAGTTATTCTGGAATTATACAATAAAGATTCCTCAGCTCTTACTATGTGCAAGCAAGGCTAGTTTACCCAGTCAATCAATTGTGCCAATCATGAATTAGACGAGTCCCAGCGGGACGCTCGTCATCAATATACAATATACCATAGATAATATAACCAGATACCGCTCCCTGTCCGTGTGGTAGATTTGTAGTATCTGTGGGGACCAACCGACCTGTCGGGCACTACTAGTCCCAAGAGGGCTGCCATGTAAGAACTCGGGAATCCATTCTCTCCATGCAATCATTATTTTATTTAACTTAACAGTCTCTACGTTGAGTGAAGTCCCATGCCGTGGGTCATGGTTATTCAAATGAGTACTTTCGTACGGGGTATGATATGCACAACTCTACAACAATACCAGTGCGGTCAGGTTGTAGGTCTTACATAGCGTAATGCAACAATCAAAACTAACCACGGAATAATCATGCCTTGACCATAAGTACACATGCTGTTTTTGTAAGGTAAATAAATAACTAAATAAAATAAATAAATAAATAATTTGAAGCCTGCATGTGCCTGTATGCCAATCTTCAAGATTAGCCAGTCGATTGCAATAGTTCATAGTTAATATGAACATGTCTCACTCATTCATTTCAATAAGACGACTAGCCAGTCTCTTAGTTCCAACTAGGAAGCATGATCAATTATTTAAATTAAGATACTAATCCTTGTTTATTAATGCCAAGATAACAATCAATGTAAATTAATGTAAAGATGCCAACTAATGCTAATAAATGCCAAGACAATTAATCAATGTTAATCAGTGTCAATTCAGGACAAGAATCAACCAAAAAGGCATTAGAGCCAGAGTTTATGCGGCTCGCGAGACTTGGGCTTCATGCGGTCGGGAATGAATAAGTACATGCGGCTGGCTGGACAGGGGTGATTCCATGCGGCCAAGTTAGCAAGCCTTATGTGGCTAGAAACTAAAGGGTTCTCATGCGGCTAATTAAGTCAGGGTCCCTATGCGGCTAGGAGAAGTCATGCAGCTCATGCGGCTGAGAATGGTCAGCGTCATGCGGCCGAGAAGACACGCAGCTCATGCGGCTGGCTGGTCAGCGCCATGCGGCTGAGGGTCAAACTGAGTCCATGCGGCTGAGATATATATATGTAAAACTTCCTGCGGTCGAAAAATCGACGGTTCATGCGGCTAGTTAAGCCCAAGCTTATGCGGCTGCGGCTAAATGGAAGCTCATGCGGCTGAGAAAACTTATGCGGCCAAGATAATGCCATGCGGCTGAAACTCTTCATGCGGCTGAAAAAGACTTGTCGCATGAAAACTTATGCGGTCAGGTCTGTCATGCGGCCAGGATCTGTCTTTCTTCTCCGAACTTTTCTAAGGATAGAACCATGGAAATTATTGCTTCCAAGCTCTATAAGTCCTTCATTCTAAGCCCAAATCTGAACTTCCATAGGTCAAAATAGGGTAGAATAAAATTCTCTACAACATGGAACCATTAAAACTTAAAGATAACAAAGTTTACTAGATCAAAACCTAAGAAATCCGAAAATGCATTAAACTTAGATCTACAAGAAATGAACCATGGAAATCGAAAATGTTAAGTACTAAAGAGGCCCAAAATCAAGTAAGGAATATGATGGAACAATAAAAAGGGTGATCTATCAAGAAGCAAGTTTGGTACTTGCCTTGGCGGCTAAGAAGGTGGCGGAGGAGTTATGAGGAAGAAGAAGATTAATGGTGAAGTAATGAAGAGAGAGAAAGGGGATGGCTTTAAATGGAAGGGGTGGTGGTAGGTAGGGATTTATTTCGGTTCATGCTGAACCAACTAACTAAACCAATTCAAGCCGAACCCAAAGGAGAGCTAAAGCAGAGTATGAATGTAGAAAATAAAATGCAGAAAATTAATTATCATAAAATTAAAGGGATTTTAAATACAGAATAATACATGATAAATATTAAATAAATACATTAAAGCAGTACATGTATTTAAGAATACGTATTCCGGGAACGGGAAGTGACAACTCTTTTCTGAGATAAGATACAGACTGATATGAACAATATAGGACTTAGTCCTGGACATAGCCTCATAATTAATCCTCATCAAGATCAGTCCTGACAGCAATGTCTAATCCTGATAGTCCCTATATAATTCTGAATTAGTTTGTTAAACAAAATGGCTCATAAACTGATCAGTAGAGCAACCTTGGTTTAATCCTCAAAAACCAAAGCTCCTTCTACTCTGGTATCAAGCAAAACACAGTAACCTAATCAATGCAACTAAACTTAATCAGTTAAGTGTAATATCACATAACCGAACTAATTCTACAAGAGACATCACTCCAATGCTTAAATTAGTTCCCAGTTATAACTGTCCTCTGCATGGTTTTAGTGCCAACTTATGCTAAGACATACATCAGTTAAAATAGACTATAATTTTCCAAACACAGAATGGATGAAGGAAAATAC
Organism: Iris pallida; assembly: GCA_029216955.1. NCBI lineage: Eukaryota > Viridiplantae > Streptophyta > Magnoliopsida > Asparagales > Iridaceae > Iris > Iris pallida. Next base: position 26,125,873 of record JANAVB010031417.1, on the reverse strand, counting down.
CTGGTGGAACTCTCCAAAAGCTATTGAGTCCAAAATTTAGAGAAATATGTTAACAACACACATCTTGGTGGTCTCGACCTTAAATCAGTTGCACACAGAATATAGGAAACTATTTGATAAGTTTTTGGAAAAACAACTCACCAATCTACCACTAATTAGAGTAAAAACTTGATTAGGAAGATTGAGCCTCTGATCTCGATCAATAAATCAATAATGAAACCTCACCAAATCGATCAGTTTAATCTGGGATCGAAGGAAGTTCCCTGGATGAAATCAATGCTGCAATTCCGATCCACACAACAAGTTTAGATCTAGGAGAACAACAGAAGAATAGATCGGACTCTAGAGAATTACTAAAACTCACTCGATCCACCAAATGAACTGAAATCGCAACGATTCCTGGAGGGAAACTGGTTCATCCGCCGCCGGGATTGGGAAGAAACGTCCATGTCGGTACCGGAGTTGAGCGCCTAGATGTGGTTGCTCCTCGCCAAGCAGCACATCTCCACCATGGCCATTCGAACTTCTCAAAGAATGATTTGAGGAAAAGAATGAAAAATCAGGGAATTGTTCTTAGAAATTCTTAAGGAATGAATAAGAGGAAGAGGAAGGCCTCTTATATAGGCAGTTACACATGAGGTGGGAAGGAATTTTGGAGGGAAAAGGAATGGAGTTTGTTGGAGCCATGTGCTCTGGCCGAGTTGCGTGGAGAAGGAGCTTTGCTCCTGAATTGAATTTTCAAATTTTTGGTTTAAGTAGATGATAGGCTAACCTATTTCTAAGAAGGGATCATGGGCTCAGGTTTGGGCTTTCAACCAAGGGTTGAAACCAAATGAAAAACCTATTGAAAAGAATAGTTGAAAGCCCAAATGAAAAACCTATTGAAAAGAATAATATTTATATACAACAATTTACTTCACAATAAATTTTAAAGTATGTAACAAATTCTAAATTGTTTATTCAATATAATATAAAAATTAAAAAAAATTCAAATTTCAGGAAGGTGGAGTTACAAATCTCTCCCCCTTGAAAAATATCGTCTTCGAAATTCAAAACCACAAAATAGGTCTCAAATCACAAAATAGATTCAGCACACGTCATTTATTGCATTTTAAAATTTCTCAGTATCAAAATACAATTAAACGAATAAACTGGGGTAGAGCTCCCGCATCTCGTCTTCGCGCTCTCATGTGGACTCTTCCGGAGAGTGGTGTCTCCACATGACGCAGACAAGTGGAATAGTCTGGTTCCGCAGGCGCTTCTCCCTCCGATCGAGGATCTCCACTGGCTGCTCTTCGTAGGTCAAGCTCGGACCCACCTCTAGCTCTGAATAGTCCACCACATGGCTCGAATCTGGAATGTAGCGTCGAAGCTGGGACACGTGACTACTAAAATATGCTCTATTAGCGACGTTATTTAGCGACGGAATAAAATTCCGTCGCTAAACATATAATATAGCGACTCCCTTCTATCGATGTCGCAAACCGTCGCTGAATAGCGACGTCCAGCGACATATTATTAAAATATGTCGCCTATATTAAAATTTTTGCGACGGTTAGCGACGTCGACTGGTGACGTCGCTAACTATTTTACTTAGGGCACGCTGTTCTCTTTTTTCTCCCCACTCGAAAATTTTTCCCCCCTCTCCAAATTTTCTCCCCCTCCTCGAGCTCCTCCGGCGACTCCCCCCCCCCCCCCCCCCCCCGTGATTTCCTCCGGCGACTTCCCCCCCGGCGACCCCTACCCCGTCGTGCTCCTCCTCCTCCTCGAGCTCCTCCTCCTCTTCGTCAGGTAAACCCTAACCTGACTCCTCCTCCTCCTCCTCCTCCTCCTCCTCCTCCTCCTCTCCCACGGACACACACACACACACACGGACACACACGGATACGGACACACACACACACACATACACACACGGACACACACGGACACGGACATACACACACGCACAGACACAGACACACACACACACACACACAGACACAGACACAGACACAGACACACACACATACTCCTCCTCCTATATTGGATTCGAATATAGGAATGGGCTGTTTAGACTGAACAGTCCTGTTAGTTTAAATTCTGATTTTAATTCCTTGTTCTCAAACTAATTTTGATGATTAACTTTCATGTTAAATACTTTCACCTGTGTGTTAGCTACTATGGTTAGGATTTGCATTGGACAAATAGGGATTTCGAAATGAATTTTGGATTGGTTTGGGATTAATGAACTGTCACAAACCTGGGAACCATTTTTCTGAGAATGGCTCACACCACTGATTTCACATGTACCATACACATCCACATGAACACTGAATTTCATTATATACATTACACTAGCTGCTTTTCCCTGTTAACACATTGTTTTCCCTGTTACATGTCCACTCTCTACACACACACACCCTTATTTGACACACTGTTTTCCAGGTTACAAATACACACACACATACATGTACCACCACACAACACCCTAGTAGCTAACTGCCATTTTTGACACACACCTATGTCTAAACCATTTTTGACACATACACAAAATAAGAACAGTCCCATATACATTACACACATATGCAAACCTATCACATACACCCTATCTATATGCACTATGTACTCTACACACACACATTGCCCCATTGACACAAAATGGTATCACATCCAAACACACACTTGACACACTAGCCTATACTTGTCCACACCTATTTGTTGAACTGCCATGTACCATACACCCATATCCACACACAGGTTAGCACCATTGATAAACATACTGGACAAGGAGGATAAAGTGAGACTTTGTTGGTGGATCCAGGGCCTAAAATTTCTAGACGGATATGTGTCAAATCTGAGAAGATGTGTCGATCTGAAGGAAAACAAATTGACGGGTATGAAGAGCCACGACTGTCACGTATTCATGGAGAGGTTGATTCCGATTGCATTTCAAAAATTCTTGTCGCAGGCAGTTTAGGATCCATTGACGGAGCTTAGCATATTCTTCAGGGATCTTTGTTCTAAGAAATTGCTCGTTGATCGTCTAGAAAAGCAAGAAAAGGACATTATGGTAACACTATGCAAGCTAGAGAGGGTGTTTCCTCCTGGATTCTTTGACTCTATGGAGCATTTGCCGATTCATCTATCCTATGAGGCACGTGTTGGTGGACCCATCGAATATCGATGGATGTACCCGTTCGAGCGACATTTGAATCACCTAAAAAGAAAGGTAAAAAATAAGGCACGGGTCGAGGGTTCTATTTGTGAAGCCTATGTTCTCGAGGAGATTACAAACTTTTGTTCGATGTATTTCAAGCCTCATGTTGCAACTAATAGAACAAGAGCTTCCAGAAACGACGACGGAGATCATGAAAGTAATGATACAATACTGAAGGTATTCAATGCTCCAGGAAAGCCATCGGGTAAAATAAAGAAGAGATATCTGAACGATGATGAGCTAAGGGCTGCTCAGGTGTATGTATTACTCAACTGCAACGAGGAGGAAGTAGAGAAACTTGAGGGGTAAGTAAATAATACGTCTACATTATTTTAATAGTGTTGATTATTATACTATTACATTAATTACACGATGTTATTTTTAGCATATTTAATGATGATGTGAGGTCAGGTAGGCCACACATAACAGAAGAAGAACTAGAACAAGAAATGAGGCATTATTTTTCATCATGGTTGAGTACATATGTAAGACTTCAGAACTCTGTAATTACCTTTCTGTATATGCATTTGATTGAGAATGAGCTTAATTGCTTCTTTCGTGGTATTTAGGTCGATCGTCCATACGCAAGACTTGAGAATGAGTCTATTAGAACGCTAGCCAAGGGACCAATTTATGCTGCAAAAATATGGCCAAGCTACTGTGTTAATAGGTTTAGGTTCAAGTCAACAACTTGTCCGATCAGAGACAACTTTGTGGATCTCGACTCCACCAAAAATAGCTGTTTGTGTATCAGATCTTCGAACTACAAATATGTTGATGCGGGCAACGATTTCTATGGCGTGCTACGGGAGATCGTAGAGCTGACATATAGTTATGGAATAGAGCCTGCTAAGATTGTGTTATTCAGGTGTGATTGGTTCGATCCGATTGAAGGTCAAGATTGGAAAGTAGACAAGCACGATCTTGTTGATATAAACTATCGGCGTCGATATCAAGCATATGAACCATTTGTCCTATCAAGTCAGGCTCAGCTCGTGTACTTCACAAGTTATCCTAAACGGAGAACAACAAGGTCGGACTGGTGGGCAGTATGCAAGACCAAAGCTAAAAATACCTTTGAGGTTGACGATATAGCTTATCAACAGGATGAACTACCTCTTGTAACAAATATTATAGAAGTGGACACGACGGAAGTTCCTCATTACACATCTAATTGTGTAGAAGAAGTAGAATTATCTGAAGAGGAAGATGCAGATGAAAGTGAAGATGTAGAGGAGGAAGAAGAAGAAGAAGAAGAAGAAGAAGAAGAAGAAGAAGAAGTAGATGAGCTAAATGAACTAGATGAATTTTCAGAAGAGAATTAAATCTGTACGTTTGTTTTATCATCATATTTGACACTTTAGTGACACTTCTATCATACAAATCTGTGACACTTTAGTGATACTTTATTGACACTTTTATCTGTGACTATGATATTTTTCAAAAATTTGTGATGTCTATCATATAAATATGTATTTTTATTTTATTGTCATATGTTATTATCAGGTATAACTAGACCAGGAGGACGACGCGGAGGATTTTACATTAGGCAGTCCCGTCAGCCTCGGCCTGGGGATGGAGAGGGCAGTTTCGTACCCTTATCCTCATCTCCGAGTACGCCAGTGTACCGTTCGATTCTCGGTCCATTACCGGGACAGGGCAGTTCCAGCAGGTTGGCGACTCCTCCCTCGTTGTCCAGCCTTCCGGATCCCGCGTCCAGCATCCCTGATCCCCCGTCCAGCATTCCTCCTGTCGACGGCTCTATAGAGGGAGCCCACGTCGAGCATATGGAAGACGGCGATCAGACTGATCCTGTCCAGACAGGAGGTGAGAGCGACCCTCCATGCGCTCCCCCGGGCGAGACGCGTATGGAGATTTGGACGGACGGGCCTATGAAGTAAGTTAATTAATTAATATATATTTTTCAAATGATTATATGTACATATATATTCATGAAAAATTATTATTGTACAGATATCGGCCTTCTGCAGTACAGAGACAGCTGGGGGTATTTCTGAGACAGAACTATGGTGGGCCTTGGATTAACTACTCAGATGCTCCCGCAGATAGAAAGGCCTTTTGGTTCGCCCACTTCAAGGTAAAAAATTTGTTTATTTTTAAATTTTAATAATCATTTGTGCATATTATACAACTTTTGTATTTTACTTCTTGTAGGACCTATTTCTATCCACCACACCGGGCGACGAGGATCGAGGGCCAATTTTCTGCCGTCGCAGCCAAGCTCATCCGTGATTCGATCCACGACCAGAAGTATCGTGATTGCTCCGGACAGCCGATCCATGGTTGGATCACGCCAGAGCAGTGGGCTGCGATGAAGGCTAGATTCAGCGAGCCCAAGTACCAGGAGCGGTCTGACAAGGCCAAGATGGCGCGGTCGAGCGCCGGTAAGTGGTGTAGTGGCTCCATTCCGATGACAGAGCATTTTCGTCGTCTGGTACGTTTCCTATGACGGACATTAATTTATATATTGTTCGATAGAATATTTAATACTAATAATAGATAATATATTTTAACAGGTAAAAAAGGGTGAGGACCCGAACATGGTGACCGTCTTTCTGGTCACCCATCGGAGGGCTGGGGAGTTCATTGACGAGAGGGCGATGCAGGCATATGTACGTTCTATTCTTTATATTAATTTACTATAATTTAGAAAACAGGAAAATAGATATCAATATAGACTTTAGCAAATACTTACACGTTAGCAAACATGTTCTAGGCCGAGTTTGTTCGGCTACAGGAGGAGGCGGCTGCTGCTGCTGCTACTGCTAGTGCGCAAGCAGAGGGAGGGGCTGGTACTTCCTTCCAGCCGCCTACAGCTCCATCGCCGGACGAGCTCTGGATGACCGCCGTTGGCGGTCTTCAGAAGGGTACGTACTACGGTACGGGATCCTACGGCGCGTATTTGGCTTCGGAGTCATCCCGGGCCCCCTCTGTCAGTGCGCAGTCTTCGGCTTCGTAGGCGTCGTCACGAGCTGAGGATGTTCGTCGTCAGATCGAGGAGCTGCGTCGCGAGTTGTAGCAGCAGATTTCTGATGCGGTCGAGCGACGATCCGACCCTCCGATCGTCACCGGACGATTTGATGCGGTCGAGCGCAGTATACAGGAGCTGATGAGTCTGCATCAGGCTACAGCTGCCAGCTTGCACACGCTCACCGAGTCTACGCAGCACACAGAGCGTAGACAGGTCGAGCTGGAGGGATCGCAGAGGAGCATGTCTGCCTCACTCACTCAGGTTTCGGCTTCGCTTGAGGCAAGTACTGAGAGGGTGGTGAGTACCCTTGCTGTTTATGGTGAGCGACTGTGAGAGCTGGAGCAGATACGTCCTCCCGGTCCATCGACGATGCCGACTCCAGACACTGTACTGCCTTCTACTGCCTCTACGGTGCAGCTCACCCAGGAGCAGTATGACTACATTCTATCCCAGTTGCGCGGCAGGGGTCCGCAGTGATTTCATTGATTTTTTTATGACTTGTATGTATTGGCCCTATGGGCAAATTGTTTATTGGTACACTTTCGTTTATACACTTGGTGGGAAACTTTTTATCTTCCATTTTTATTTGACTCTATTGGATGTTTGTGAGATGTGTGTCTGTGATATTTACTTTGTACTGCCTCCTATTTTTATTGTGATATTTACTTTGTGATATCTGCGACGGGAATGACAAATATACCTACGCTGGGTTATAAGCGATGATCTGATATACAAAGGAGGTGCTGCCGAAATTTAAAAAAAATATAATGTGTATTTTTGTGATGATGTGTGTCTGTGTTTACATTGAATGTGAAATGCAGTGTTCGAAACCATCGACGGTTTTGATTACTGTACTTCACACACACTGTAAACACAGACACAGCATAACAAAAATACCAATTATATTTTTTTAAATTTTTTTTATAATATCTGCGACGTATAGCGACATTCTGCGACGGACAGCGACGGAACTTACACGTCGCTATACGTCGCTAACTAGTGACGTAACGTCGCTAGACGTCGCTAAACTGCTGACATGGGAAATGACAACCTGTCAGCGGACGTCGCTAAATTTATCGCTAGGCATCGCTAAAGTGCACACGTGGCTGCCATGCCATGTCATCATATATAAAGTTTATGGCGTCGCAACGTGGTCGCTCTACGTCGCTATTTTGGCGACGTAATCTTACGTTGCAATCTGTCGCTAATTTTGCGACATCTTGCGACACTATTCATGCCGTCGCAAACAGCGACGTTCTGCGATGAAATTGTCATCTGCGACATGCCTATACGCGACACCCAATTTTCGTCGCTAAATACGTCGCAAATTTATTTTAGCGACGTATTTTCCTTATTTAGCGACGTCTTTTGACGTCGCTAAAATAGGTTATTTTTGTAGTGCATGGAAAACGTCGTGCACTCCCTCCAAGCTAGCTTGAAGCGCTAGTCGGTATGCCACCTCGCCAATCCTCACCGTCACGTCGAAGGGCCCGATGTACCTCGGACTGAGCTTTCCGCCTCTGCCAAAACGAATGATGCCTCTGGTCGACGAGATCTTCAGGAACACTCTATCTCCAACTGTGAACTTCAGTGGCCGTCTGCTGCTGTCCGCCCAGTGCTTCTGCCGATCCTGTGCAACTCTGAGACGTTTCCTGATCAGTCTGACTTTCTCAGCTGAGTCTACCACCATCTCTGGTCCAAGCAAAGCTCTTTCGCCAACGTTGTCCCAAGATAAAGGCGTACGACATCTCCGTCCATATAGCGCCTCGAACGGGGTCATCTCGATTCTAGCCTGATAATTGTTATTATAGGCAAACTCCATTAGATGCAAATGATCCTCCCATGAACCGTCGAAGTCGAGTGCGCAAACCCGTAGCATGTCCTCCAGCGTCTGAATGGTCCTCTCGGACTGCCCGTCCGTCTGTGGATAATAGGCGATGCTGAACTTCAACTGTGATCCCAAGCTCAGCTGTAGACTCCTCCAGAAGTGTTATATGAAACGACTGTCTCTGTCTGAAACAATGCTCACCGGCACCCCGTGAATCCTCACAATCTGGCGCATATAGAGGTCTGCAAGCTTCTCGGTCGACATCCCAATCTTGAATAGAATAAAATGAGCAGACTTCGTCAGTCTGTCCACATCACCCAAATAGCATCATTGCCACTGGGAGTACGCGGTAATCCAGAGATGAAGTCCATGGTGATATGCTTCCACTTCCATTCCGGTATAGGTAAAGGCTGGAGTAGTCCTGCTGGTCTCTGGCGCTCTGCCTTGACTTGCTGGCATACAAGGAATCTGGAAACAAATCTGGCAACTTTTCTCTTCATCCCATACCACCAAACATACTCTCGCAGATCCTTGTACATCTTGGTAGATCCAGGATGAATAGAATACTGCGACTGGTGGGCCTCCTGCATAACCTCCTCCCGCAGATCCTTGGGCACACACAACTGGTTCCCGTGCCTCAGGGATCCGTCCTCCGCAATAGTGAAATCGTCGAGCAATCCTGTCTCCGCCTAGCCTTTGAGATATCGGAGCCCCTCATCAAGAAACTGGGCCTCCTTGATCTTCTCTAACAGTCCTGACTGTATCTGCATGTGCATCAGCTGCCCTCCTACTCATGGTAGAACAATTTCGATCCAAGGATCTCAAGATCCTCCAGCAAATGCCGATCCATAGTAAGAAACATAGCAACAGGATATCGACTGAGAGCATCTGCTACCACATTCGCCTTCCCAGGATGGTACTGCAGATTGATGTCAAAATCTTTCATGAGTTCCAGTCATCTGCGTTGTCTCATATTCAGCTCCTTCTGAGTAAAGACATACTTCAGGCTTTTGTGATCCGTGAAGATGTCCACTCTCTCCTCATACAAATAATGCTTCCATAGTTTCAAGGCAAAAATGATTGCTGCAAGCTCCAAGTCATGTGTAGCGTAACTCTTCTCATGAGGCCTCAACTGTCAAGAAGCATAAGCTATGACCTTCTTGTTCTGCTCAAGCACACATCCCAAACCTTTTCCTGAAGCATCATTGTAGATGACGAACTCTCATGATCCAGATGGTAAAGCTAGAACTGGTGCTGTCGTGAGTCTTCTCTTCAATTCTTCAAATGCTGACTGGCAGGCGTCGCTCCAGATGAACTCATCGTCCTTCCATGTAAGCTTGGTCATAGGCTCTGCGATCCTAGCAAAATCTTTCACAAACTTCCTGTAGTATCCTGCTAGACCCAGGAAACTACGAATCTCTGCTACTGACTTGGGAGGTGCCCATGCTTCCACTGCTTCAATCTTCTTGGGATCCACAGAAATTCCCTCTCCAGTCACCACATGCCCTAGGAACTCCACTCTGTCCAAGAAAAACTCACATTTTGAGAGTTTTCCACATAGCTTCTCCATCCGCAGAATCTCCAACACAATCCGCAGGTGTTCCACATGCTCCTCCTCGGACTTCGAATAGATCAAGATGTCGTCAATAAAGACCACGACAAACTTGTCCAAATACTTATAAAAAACTTTATTCATCAAGTTCATAAACACTGCTGGGACATTGGTGAGTCCGAACGGCATCACCAGAAACTCATACTGGCTGTATCGGGTGTTAAAAGCTGTCTTCAGAATATCCTGCTCTCGCACCTACATCTGGTGATATCCCGACCGAAGGTCAATCTTGGAAAAGACCTTCACTCTACTAAACTGGTCAAACAGCTCATCAATCCGCGGCAAAGGGTATTTATTCTTGATGGTGATGTTATTGAGTGCACGGTAATCAATACACATCCTCACAGTCCCAACCTTCTTGGGCACGAAAAGTACCGGTGCTCCCCAGGGTGAAGCACTGGACCGAATAAAACCCTTGCCCTCCAGCTCATCAATCTGGGCCTTCAACTCTGCAACTTCCTTCGGGTTGATCTTGTAGCAATGTTGGGACTTCGGCGCTGATCCGGACACTAGGTCGATGCTGAACTCTACATCTCGATCTGGCGACAATCCTGACAACTCCTCGGGAAAGACATCGAGAAACTCCACGATAAACGGATGTGGCAACTCCTGGTCCTCTGCAACTGCTCCGAAGTAGACTTCCTCTGGCCTCTCTGCAACTCGTCTGCTGATCTCGAACGGTGGAACTCCTGGCGGGCTGAAGATCACCTTCCCCTCATGGCAGTTTATTACGGCAAACTGCTCGCTCATCCAGTCGATGCCGAGGACTATATCAAATTCGGGCAGTGGCATCACTAGAAGTCGAGCCCTAATCTCTCTCCCAGTAATAGTGATAGGGCAATCCACTATCTCACTTACTGGTACTACTCATCCTCCTGTCATAATTCGACAGTTCCTCCTAGTGGGCTTGGATGTGAAGCCGTGTCTATGCAGAAACTCATATGATACAAAGCTATGGATGGCTCCAGAATCAAACAATGCAATGGCAGAAAATGAATGTAAAATTATATAACCTGTGATCACATCTGGCACTGCCTCGTCTTCCTCAACTGCAGCCATGACGTAAGCACGTCCCTGCTGCGGTCCTCCCCTCTGCTGACGCTATGCAAACTGCTGCTGCTGAGTGGGTAAAGCTGGTCCTCTCTGTGGTGCAGCTGGTAGAGCTCTGGGTGGTACAGGTGGTGGTCCTCCAGCTCCTCGGGGTCCTCCTGCTGGTCGAGCTGTAGCCTGAGCGCGGTCCCTCATCTGATGTGCAACTGATCCGCAAAAGAGGCAAAGTCCCAGCCTCTTGCGGTACTCGTCGATATGGTGTCCGGGATGATGATAAAAGGTACAACTAGTCGCCAGATGCTGTCTCTGATGCTGATGTGCAGGAGCTCTGGCTGGACGGTGATGCTGCTACTGCTGTTGTGTCCTCGCCTGGATCTGAGTCTGGACCCTCTTCGCTGGTGCCTGAAAACTCCTGCTGCCCATGTCTCGGTCCCTCTTCAGCCTTGGATCTGCCTCCTTCTCTACAGCCTGAGCAATCTTGAGGATGCTCGCATACGTCGTCGCCTGACTAATCGCCACCGCGTGTCGCAGCTCCCTGGTGAGACCCTTCTTGAATCTCCAAGCTATGTCCTCTGGTGCTCTGACTAGGTTCTCTACGAACCTGCTGAGTCTAGTAAACTCTGAAGTGTACTGCGCAACCGTCATCGTCCCCTGCTGCAGCATCTCGAACTGCATCCTCAGCTCATCCCGATCCATATCGGGGAAAAACTTCTCCTTAAATAGAGTTTTGAAATCTGCCCAAGACACCTGGTGCTCCGCCAACTGGGGCTCCTCCCGGTACCAAGCTATGGACAAATCGAAGAGTCGCATGCTAGCCACCTCCACCTTCAGGTTATCTGGGATCTGCGCCATCTTCGAGGTCCTCTTCGCATTCTCCAGCCATTCGTCTGCATAGACGATCCCCTCGTTGCCCCAAAAGTCCATCGGACAGAGATTCTGGTACTCCTTGGCCTTCCCTGGTCTCGGTGCTCGTGGTGCTGGAGGTGCTGCTGGTGCCGGTGCTGCCGTCTATCGAGTCCTGAGTGCGTCGACGACGGTTGCTCTGAACTGTGCGGCCTGCTGACTCTGAACCTCTCTGAACTGCGCAGCCTGGTGATTCCGGACCTCCATAAACTGCTAGAACATCGCCATCACCTGAGCGCCGTCAAACATCATCGTCGAGGGTAGCGGCGAAAAGATCGGAGGCGGTGGTGGAAGCTGATCTGCTGGAACGTCTGGTGCGGCCTGATCCGAGCTGCCTACAACTCTGGGCTGATCCGCGGTCTTCCTCGTAGTGACCATCCTGTAATAGAAAGAAAACTTCGTTGATTGACAAACCCTAAAACCTAATAAACAATGTTTTTATAATATCAAAGCACCTGATAAACCTGATATACCCTTATTTCCCGATTTTTATATGTTGTGATCAAGTTTTCCTAGTGTAATCAAGTCCCCCAATAGTACACTAATACCTAGGTACCATTAGGATAGACCTGCATGGGCTACCACTAAAAATATGTCACGACCCGCTCCCGAATAATCGGACACGAGTCGGACACGCCCAGCCTTCGTCATTAGACACGACGAAGTAAGCGGTACCAATCTAGGGAAATCTAATCAGATAATCATAAACAAGTATGAAATCACAGCATCTATAAATGTGTCCCAAATCCGGAGTAAAGTACAAGTCTCAGAATTTTATTACATTCCAGCAGAATAAAAGATAGAGTCTACTAGTCTCAGATACAAGGTAAAATGTAAAGTGATAATGGTAAATCTCTAGGCTTCTGCAGCCTCTAAGTCGAGAGCAACCCCAGCTAGCTCTCCTGCATCAACTGGCTCTCGGCCATAATAAGTGTCGCACAGGGCCTCCAACTCACCTGTAACATATCCTATTCAGGAGCAGAGCAAAGTACAGTTCTAGGTAATGAACAAGACATCATGATATGAAAGTACAAGGAAACATGGTATGTAAAGTACAAGAAAGAACATGGTGTATAAGTACATGAAAGAACATGGTATGTAAGAACATGAAAGAACATGGTGTGTAAGAACATGAAAGAACATAGTATCTCAGGAATCATAGGAACTAAGTACATGATATATCTCCTGAACATGTCTGTACAATATTTGAAATATAACTAAGTATGTGACCGGCTAGGGGTAAACACATGAAAGCACATGAAAGCACATAAATGGTACGGCTTAGGACCCGCGTGCACGATGCGGGATCTAAGCTAAACACACCTGAGTTGTTTCTTGGGTTTGGTCACATAAGTAGTATATTTTTTCCTCCCCAGATACAAGTAATAAGAACAAGGAACATGAGTACCAGAAATACATGTCGTGTTGCAGTGTGTCAATCAAGAAAGCACAGGATATAATGAAATGTACAAGACCGTAGAGTGTACTTGCCTTGCTCCAGGAAAGTATGGGTGAAGATCGGAGCTAGATGTCCTCATGTATTTAATAATGTGTACAAGTTGGTTATAGTCTAAAATAAGACATTTAGCTAACTAATTATTCCTAGAATTTAGAATACATTCAATAGACTCAAACTGAATTCATTAACTATTGCACTTAAATTAAAGTCCAAAACTCAATCTACTCAATACTCCCTAACCATGACTGTTCCTATAGGTGGTCATAATCTATATTTATAACATGACATACACTAAAATATTTAGTGTAGGAAGTCAGGAATCATAACCCTTCTTCAAGTTCAGATTTAAGTAATATTGAGGACCAAACAGTCTAGGAGAAAACACCTTAGTCTCAAGTAGAATGTTATGCCTAGACAGTTAAAAAAATGCTGGTGTTCAATATCAAAATTTTGGAATGGTTCAAGCCATTGGACTCTAATTTCTTCTACAGTTCACAGGTCATTATCACATCCTCTGCATTGATTTAGAACCTTCCTAAAACCCATCCACGGTTCCTATACATCAGCTTAAAAATATGCCTCATAGTTCTATGGTTGGTAATACAAAAATGAACCCAACTCCTGGACTGAAATTCCTAGTGCAAAGTTGACTTAAATGTGAAGCCAAAAGGCAGATGACAGAGTCTAGACTTACCCCAAGAGCAAAGATACAATTCATGCTAACTCCCAGGTCTTCAAAGTAGTAGCCCTTGCGCAGGATTGAAAACAACCTCAATTGACCAATAGCCTGGTTATACTGAACAAAGTTCAGTCAACAATAAAACTGATAAATACATACAGTCACAGCCCTCCCTATTTATTTCTAATCATCAAACCAATATACTTCCTGCATTATTGGACACTCTCAGTCCAGTTAAAACAGGAACCATTCTGTCTAATTGCTCAATTATACAATCCTAAATAGAACATAGGACAGTTCAATTTAAGATAACTCTTCCTGGATTCTAAATGAAGATCAACTCAAAGACATTCTCCCAAGCAAGACAAATGAATTTATAAGGAATCTTCTTAACAGTCCAGATATCAACAGATTTAGTCATTCCTATTAGCTGATACAAATTTTAATCTAAAAAGGTTCCACAACTAAATTTGACAGTACTAGATGCAATATTGCCTATATGAACAATGGTTCACAGGCCTTATCCTTAAATCTCAAGAGACAAGACACAACTTCCTGGATATCATCCTAGTATTCCTAACAGGAGCTTAAGGGACCCTGTTTTCAAGTAAAGGTCAGCTAGTATAGCTTCCTAGTTTAATTGTCTTTAAGTTACAATACAAAGTAAGGTAAAGAGGATATTGGGTTTACTGGATAGGAAAACAACCAATCACAGTTTAAAAATAACTAAGACATCCCCAAGTCATTGTCCTGCTCAGGTTTGACATATATCAATCACATTAGGCTGAGTCCATCAGTTTAAACTGAGACATTGCTACAACAAAATGTTAATTTAGTTATAATATTAATCTCTGTTTAACTGATGCAAACATCCTTTGTGAATTACTGATGTAAACCTAAACCACACACCCAGGTTTAGCTTCTAGATCCAGTCCAAGCCAAGATCATCACACTCTTTTCTGAGATAAGATACAGACTGATATGAACAATATAGGACTCAGTCCTGGACATAGCCTCATAATTAATCCTCATTAAGATAAGTCCTGACAGCAATGTCTAATCCTGATAGTCCCTATATAATCCTGAATCAGTTTGTTAAACAAAATGGCTCATAAACTGATCAGTAGAGCAACCTTGGTTTAATCCTCAAAAACCAAAGCTCCTTCTACTCTGGTATCAAGCAAAACACAGTAACCTAATCAATGCAACTAAACTTAATCAGTTAAGTGTAACATCACATAACCGAACCAATTCTACAAGAGACATCACTCCAATGCTTAAATTAGTTTCCAGTTATAACAGTCCTCTCCATGGTTTTAGTGCCAACTTATGCTAAGACATACATCAGTTAAAATAGACTATAATTATCTAAACACAGAATGGATGAAGGAAAATACCTGGTGGAACTCTCTAAAAGCTATTGAGTCCAAAATTTAGAGAAATCTGTTAACAACACACATCATGGTGGTCCTCGACCTTAAATCAGTTGCACACAGAATATAGGAAACTATTTGATAAGTTTTTGGAAAAACAACTCACCAATGTACCACTAATTAGAGTAAAAACTTGGTTAGGAAGATTGAGCCTCTGATCTCGATCTAGATACAAAGTTTGAAGGACACAATTTAGAAAACAAAATCTAAATCAATAAATCAATAATGAAACCTCACCAAATCGATCAGTTTAATCAGGGATCGAAGGAAGTTCCCTGGATGAAATCAATGCTGCAATTCCGATCCACACAACAAGTTCAGATCTAGGAGAACAACAGAAGAATAGATCGGACTCTAGAGAATTACTAAAACTCACTCAATCCACCAAATGAACTGAAATCGCAACGATTCCTGGAGGGAAACTGGTTCATCCGCCGCCGGGGTTGGGAAGAAACGTCCACGTCGGTGTTGGAGTTGAGCTCCTATATGTGGTTGCTCCTCGCCAAGCAGCACATCTCCACCATGGCCATTCGAACTTCTCAAAGAACGATTTGAGGAAAAGAATGAAAAATCAGGGAATTGTTCTTGGAAATTCTTAAGGAATGAATAAGAGGAAGAGGAAGAGGAAGGCCTCTTATATAGGCAGTTACACATGAGGTGGGAAGGAATTTTGGAGGGAAAAGGAATGGAGTTTGTTGGAGCCATGTGATCTGGCCGAGTTGCGTGGAGAAGGAGCTTTGCTCCTGAATTGAATTTTCAAATTTTTGGTTTAAGTAGATGATAGGCTAACCTATTTCTAAGAAGGGATCACGGGCTCAGGTTTGGGCTTTCAACCAAGGGTTGAAACCAAATGAAAAACCTATTGAAAAGAATAGTTGAAAGCCCAAATGAAAAACCTATTGAAAAGAATAATATTTATATACAACAATTTACTTCACAATAAATTTTAAAGTATGTAACAAATTCTAAATTGTTTATTCAATATAATATAAAAATTAAAAAAAATTCAAATTTCAGGAAGGTGGAGTTACAACTGTTCTGGTTGCCAAACACAGAGTTCTGGCCGAACTCTGTATCGTCGAGACTGAAGCGTTTTTCAGGGTGTTTAATCACCATTGGATCGTATCCTACGGTCCAGGTTTTGCTGCGGATTAGGGGATTTATACATGGTTATTTCTAACCCTAATCACAACACAACATTGGAGAACAAGAGAGAGAAAAGAGGCAAGAGTACCATTGCAACTTTGGGAGAGAAGGAGGATTGAAGGCCAATTTCGAAAGAGCATCGTGTTCGGGTAATATCTACTCGTCGTCTTTGTTCTTCGTAGCCTTCGTAGCCTTGTAATCATTATTCTTGCTTCCAAGTGTTGTGGGGATCCGATTTGGATCGGGAGAAGTTTGTAGAGGATGTACTCCTTTATTTCATTAGTGAAGGCTTCTCAGGGTTGGACTTCGATCGTCCCGTGATTTTTTCCGCAAGGATTTTCCACGTCAAAAATTCTCTGTGTCTGCGTAGTTTGTTTTGGTGTTTTGGTTCGTGCGTTGTATTGCTCGGTTCTCTCGCAGGTACTCTCTAGTTTGGGGAAAAGTTTTCGCATTTCTTTCCCAACAATTGTAACTCCATATCTACCAAATTAACATGAATGGAGGTCTAACTTGTAGTCAATAGTTTCTTCCCTATTTCTAGAACCTTGTTAATTGAAGAGTCTGATATTGTCAAATTTCAGTAATGATTGTTCTAAAGATCTAAGTGACTCCAAAGTGTTTTTGATTGTGTTTTGGCTTCATCATAGTTCGTAAACAAATATATCAGTAACTTACTGTGTGAAAGATCAACCATTGCAAACATCACTTCACGTGATCACATGATTGACTTGTATACTTTCATTTATCATGGAATATATGTGGGAATGTTAGTTTGCAGTATAAAATCCAATTTGTCGCCATTGTTTTTATGAGAGTTTAATTGTAACAATTATTCTTTTTCTTTTGAGTAGTTGGTGATGTACATTTCTAACCTGGTTCTGGAGTTACTCATTAGAGACCCTGGACGTTTAAGAAAAATTATCACGAATCTAGTTGGAAATAATATGAAGGTTTGTGGGTCATTGTACACATGTTCTGCTGCAAACTATATACAATTATGATTTTGGAGAATACAATTTGCCATCAAATCTTTGCATGACATCAGCTAATATGCAGTTCTTTTGCTCTAGGTTTACTTTTGAAATGTGTAGTGTCTATTCTCTACTTAGAAGATTGTCTTTAAACTATTGCAGTTCACTGAAGGACTTATCTTTGTCTCGGTACATTTGGTCGAAGAAGTAAAGAGCTTTTCTGATGTTACCAACCGTGTCTCTAAACAAAGTCTCAGTCTACTTGACAAGGGCATATCATATTACACTGAGCGATTATCAGGTTATAGACATGAAAAAGTTGAAATAATTTTAACATGTTCAAGTATCCTGTTGAAGCCACTGATGTTACCAACTTGCAGTGACAGTTGAAGACACTGGTGTTGGAATACCTATAGATGCCCAAAGCTCTATGTTATGCCTTTCATGCAAGGTCAGCTCAATTTCAAGAGCTGTCAGCTTGCATGAAAGGCATAAACATAGGACTTTGAGCAGCTAAAGGTATTCCAACACCAATGTCTTCAACTATCACTAGCAAATTGATAGCATCAACAACTTCAGCAGGATACTTGAACATGCTTAAATTATTCCAACTTTTTCATCTCTCTACAACCTGATAACCGCCCAATGTATTGTTATATGATATGAAAGAAACAAAAGCATGCAACACCTCTATGCCTTCTGTGACTTGTCACAAAATTGAGATAGCACGTTGTCCAGAATATACTGCCTCTAACTCAAGCCTACCAGATTCAATTTTAACCTGATCAAGGACCTCATTTATTAGAGCTACTAAAGCTTTCCCACTAGCCTGAGCAGTCATTGCAAAATCTTGCTGTGTTGTATTAGGGTTTGTGTCCATCAGCATCTGCAGCATGCCTGAATTAAGCATTCAAGTGGTTAATAATTGCTCACTATTTTAAAGCAACTCTCTAAAAAACAATTATAATCAACAAAGAAAGTATGTACTTCAGTGAAAGGCTTCAAACAAGTAACAAACCTAAGACACCATTCATTGGAGCTCTGATTTCGTTGGAAACCGTCGCCAGAAACTACAATTTACAAATCAAAATTAAATCATTCTCAAGAAGCTAAGAAGATGGTGCTCATATGTATGAAATGAGATAAGACTATGAATCTCATATTGAAAATAGGTACACACAACAAAATATATACATGGGTTTGGGGTAAAGTGCATTTAAATCCTCCTTAGATTTGCTTCGTTTGGAAAATAAGACATTTTTAAAAACTTAAGCAGTTTGCACCTTCCACAAAACATGTTTTGCTCGGAATGCCCCTTTCCGTCAAAATGACGTTAGAACTAGCCGTTAGGATCCATTTTTTGGAGAAAGGAAATTTTTCACTCCCCAAAATACCCCTCTATGTTAACGTTAGCTTCCTGGCTCCCTTCCCTTCTCTATATAGGATTGTTTGAAACATAAAACCCAAGCTTTCTATTTTCTACATTTTTGACTGGTTGGTTGGTAGGGAAAATAACATTTAATTTTTTTCATATTCCTTTTTTTTTACTTATTTGCTATCATTTAATGTATTGAAGCTTTTTCTTACCTATAGATCTCAAATCCAACTGCAAATTATGGCCAGTAGCTCGCAATCTTCATTCTCAATACGTGGAAGAACAATTTATTGCTATTGTGGATTAATTAGTCCATTGAAGACTTCATGGACACCAACAAATCCTGGAAGAAGATTCTATGGGTATGCAAATTTTTCAACAAATTCTTGTAGTTTTCTACTATGGGAGGGTGAGAAACTTTCAGAACACTATCAAATTCTAATGTGGAATTTAATGAAAGAAGTAAAGCAGCACCGAGGCCAAGGTTTACAGCCTATTCCTAGATAATCGACAGCGACGTTGGTGGCAACTAAACCCAGACCATGCTTCAACATACATGTTTTGCAATTTATTTTAGAATTTTTGACATGTTTAGTAATATTTAAGTTATTTGTTTAAGGAATACATGTGATGAAAACAAATTTGTACCAAGGATTTCATCCAAAATGAATGTTTACAATTCCAGTTTCCAATGAATGTTTCCTGTATGAACTGCACATATGAACTGCATAGGAACACATATGAAACAGCAACATGAAATTCCAACACATGAAATTCGAACACATGAACACATATGAACTGCACATATCCACACAATTTGCACTGCACATATCCACACAATTTGAACTGCACATATAAACTGCACATATGAAGAACTGGTTGAGACATTAAGAAAACTGCAAAATGGATACTGCATATGAACTGCAAAGACTGCATAATGGTTGAGACAATTCGAACACATGAACACATATGAACTGCAAAGTGGAAACTGCAAAATGGATACTGCACATTGTTTAGACATTAAGAGTAAACTACGAAATAGATACTGCAAAGTGTAAACTGCAAAGTGTTCATCAACATTTCGTTTGTTCAACTACTTAAACACATATCCATTCGTTCAACATATTTCATTTGTTCAACAACATTTCTTCCAACAGACAAAAAAAATAGGATAACATGGCACCCCACAGCAACATATCAATGTGCTTTGCTCCGACATTTTAGACATTTCATATCCATTTGCTTTGCTCCCACGCTGCAGAAAAAAAGAGAGGAAGAGTTAGAGTTAATGAGATGAAGTACAAAATGTAAAGAAAAAGATGATGAAATAAAGAAGAATCATGAACATGTAGCATGACAAAACGAGGTAGGGACAGCAGCATGACAAAATGAGGTAGGGACAGTAGCTCAGAAGAGTTAGTGAGTAAAGGAAGGATAATAGAGCACCCTACAGCAACATAAAAAGATGACAAAATGAGGTAGGGACAACATCATGCAGCATAACAGAGCACCCCACAGTCAGAGCACCCCACAGTCAGAGCACCCCACAAAATCAGGTAGGGACAGCAGCATACAGTATAAAGAGTCATTTATAGCATGCCAAAATTATGTAGCTTTCCAATTCATCATTGCCACACAAAATCAGGTAGGGATAGCAGCATGCAGTATAATGAGTCATTTATAGCATGCCAAAATGAAGTAGCATCCCAATTCATCATTGCCACACATGTCCTTATACCGACATAACTCGAATTCATCATTGCCAACTTTCAAAATGGGTCACCAAAATGATAAAGACCCTTTCCTTGTCTACAACCTATGAAAAGATGAGTAACAAACAATTAACATGCAAAATTTTAAAATGATTAACAAATAATGAGCAAAATTCATGTATCAGAACTGACCTTTTGCAGTTAACACTTTCAAAATTATGGTCCACATGATTTTCTTCAAAATGAGGTGTTGGATTAGCATGACACGCATGCAGAGTTGACCTTGGTAGCTTAGGCCTACCTGGTTTGCCTTTTGGCACTGCCACCTTCTCTTTGAAAGGATTTGGGCATGCTCTTGAGTTATGTCCTAACTGCTTGCACTTCCCACAGGTGATAGTGGCTCTAGACATGACTTTTCCAGCTTCCTTCTTAGACATTCTTTCACCATCTTGTTTCTTTCTCTTCTTTTGCCTTCTCCCAGTTTGGCCATGGGCCACATGGGGTATCATAGGTACAACATTTTGAAGCTTTCTTAGATTCCTCAATGAAAGAGGATTTATTATCTCTGCATAAGACTTCAAGTAAGTAGACTTGTGGTAGTACTTGTCTACATAGTCTTCAATAGAGTGCCTCTTCTTCTTAATACATGCAGCTGCATGGTCACAAGGAATACCTGTGAGTTGCGATTCTCTACAGCTGCAGGTCTTTGCTTCCAAGTCCACTGCCTCATTAAGTCCTCTCTGGCTCACTTCAAATTTATTGAACCCAGAAGTAATAACCATACATTTTCTTGCACCCTCTTTGGCTTCTTCCAGTTTTTTATTACTTTAGGAACAATGACCCCATCATGAGCTCCCATTCTTTCTCTCTTCTCATGGAACCTTACCATGAGCAATCTTCTTATAGTTTCCAGCAGACATATAATGGGCTTGTCCCTTACTTTCAATATGTGCTTATTCCATGACCCACACATATATTATTGCTTGAGAGCTCACACTTAGAATTGGTTGAGAACCCATGCTTTAACCACTGACCTGGAGGAAGTTTATCTAACCATTCATAGGCCTCATTGCTTACTTTCATGATCTTATTCATTGCTTTCTCAAAATCAACTAAGGTGCATGCCTCTGAAGCTTCCCACAAGAGATACTTCAACTTGGATCCTGGATGTTTCTTCTTAAAATTGTCATATATGTGCCTAACACAAAATCTATGCTCTGCATTAGGAAGAATATTGTGAAACACATCCAGTATGCCTTTTTGTCTATCAGAAATCTAGGTGATTGCATTTCCATCCGTGCCAAGTGCATCCAATAGTTGATCCATGAACCAGTTCCAAGTTTTCTTATTTTCTATCTCCACAATAGCCCAAGCAGTAGGAAAAAAACTGTTGTTACCATCTCTTCCCACTGCACTAAGAAGTTGCCCTTTGTACTCAGTCTTCAGAAAACATCCATCCAGACCAATGAATGGTCTACAACCTTCTTTAAAATCCTTTATCACAGCCTTCAAAGTGTAGAACACCCTCACAAATCTGGTGGACTTTCCATCTTCCTCTAATTCTCCTTTGACCCTAACAACACTCCCAGGATTGGTAGACATCACCAGCATTGCATACTCCCTGATGTAAGCATATTGTTCTTGGGCATGCCCTGCAATCAACTCTAATGCCTTCTTCTTTGCCCTTGCAATTTTGTGCCTTGAACAGTCAATCTCCAAATCTTCTGTAATGTGGGTTCTAATATACACAGCATACTTTCAGTCTGGATCATTCCTGAATCTATGTACTGTTTGCAAGGAATGTGGCAGTAGCTTGTCTATTGCTGTCCACCTCAACATAGTCCCTTGAATGGTCAGACACATACTTCTTCAATATAAAATTCCCATGAGCACCAAAAACACTCCCATGAATCCTCCACTCACAAGCATCATTTGCACATCTAGTTGTCATCCTCTTTGTTTTATTGTGTATCCACTTGAGATTGTACTTGTTCTTTATGACATGGAGCCTCAATGCACTCCTAAATTCTGCATGTGAAGCAAACCTCTGCCCTACATGAAGAGACACATTTTCCTCCCTCACTAACCTTTTTTGAGGTACCAGAGGCTCTGTATGAGCAGTCCCATCATCCTCATCATCAAAACTTTCTTCTGAGGAGTGTACACTAGCCAACTCATCACTGGGAGCATATTCAGAGTCTTGGTCAATGTCTTCATGGGGGACAAAACTACTAAAGTCAACACCAGCTGCTTCTTCCTCCACATCTTCAGTTCTTTCTTCCTCTACATTGCCTTCAGTCGTTTTTTCCTCCATATTGTCTTCATTCTCCACATGTCCTTCATCTTGTACATGTTGAGGAGGCCCAGATCCTAACTCCACATCTTCATCAGGTTGAGCAGGCCCAGTCAAGTCTATATTGGCCCAAAAATCATCACCCAACTGCACATCAATCTCCTCAGCATCTTCAGAAGGAACACAGAGAATTCTGGTGGTTGTAAACTCAGTAATGTCATCATATTCACCATAGTCAATGAGTGACTCAACAAGCTTCCCCAGTACATAAAACTTGATAACACAAGGGGTTGGAAACTTTTCAAAAAAAGCTCAATATATTATTGTCACCCAATATCTGAGTCTTACTTCCATCTACAGGGTCAAAATAATAAATTTCACATGGAACCTTGACCCCAACAGCTGCACATAACCCATCAAGATCAAACCAACACATCTCATCTCTGTCCACACATCCTTTAAGTTCTAATTCTATACCCCCCACATATTTGTTATCACCACTAAAATTTCTTCCAACAAACATGTGAACAACATACTTGGTATCCATTAATCCCTCTGCACATACACACACAAGCAATAACATATATAAAAAAACTAACAAAAGACAGTTCCCTATGTACAAGCATATCCCCTATATAGACATACATAACAGACAGACAACTAATTTAATATAGAAACAACAATGTATAGACAAACAGACAGTCAACTAATTTAATATAAATTCAACTAATTTAATATAAATTCAACAATGTATAGACAAAGAGAGGGACGACAGACAACTAATTTAATATAAATTCAACTAATTTAATCCTATGTACATACAAGGATTACAACTACTAACAACAAACAGCCCATATACTACAAACAGTCCCTATATAGACAATGGACTACAAACAGCCCCAACAACAACAATATACAAACATCATTCATGCATTTTTCTCAAAAAAAATATAAAATTTAACAAACATCATGCATGAATCAAACATTTTCCACTCGTACTGACATCATTCATGCACTACGCTCCAAAGTGTAGAAAATTTCAGAGAACTAGGATTTTCGAATGTACCAGTTCGAGAATTCCCTAATAAGCCGTTGCATCACAGAATCTCCACTCCGATCGACCAACAGCAGCTTGGAATATGGAAAATCTAGATTTTCAGGCGAACAGAGTCATGGTTCGGGGACGGGGGGAGAGTTTAGGCATTCTTTCAAAATAATTTAGGGTTTTCAGAAGAGACATGGGAGGATTTAGGGTTTGCAAAGAGATTTGGGAACGGAGGAGAGAGAGTTGAGAACGGGAGAGAGAGAGAGAGTTGAGAATAGAAATGAAACGTCGGTTATTTGCTTCGATTATATCTCATGGATAATTTGGTCATTACATCCAAGAGTTAACATCGGTTTACAGAGAAGTTAGATTAGGGGGTGATTTAAGCATAATTGAAACGCTTTGAGTTTTTCGAATCAGCGAGTCTTTAATTGCATTTTCGTCACATCTAAGGAGGGTTTAAATGCACTTTACCCCATGGGTTTGTGTGTGCCACATAAGTGTAAGAAAAGCATTCATGTAATCGATTCCAAAAAGTGGGGAATGGGGATATACATACCTGCGACTTTGCCACATCTGCAGCTTCTGCTCTGACTTTCAACTCCCTCACTTCACGATAATCACCTTCTACCTTCTCAATTTGGTTAACAGCGGCATGTAATACGTAGCCAACAAGCAACACAATTACAGCAACCTCCAAGGATGTTATAGCTGACCAAGGTGGTGGAGGCCCCTGCTTGAACCTGATAATATTATAGAAATTAAATCAAAATTAGATACAACTATTTTTTCCATCCTTACATCCATGTATATGCTTACAAACGCATATGCATTTCATGCCTCCAAATAGGGTCCCCGAAATCGAGATTGCTAATGCGCAACTCACCTAAACCAACAATCTCAGTGCCAATACATCCTAATTGGCGCAGAGGAATTTGTTGTGTCATACACATTAACAATGATTGTTTGCTTGCTGGCAAGTTGATGAAGAAGTTTCTCCACCAAAGATGGAACATCAAATGATGCACCAAGATACCTGTGAAGAATATATATAAACAGAAAAGAAAGAAAATTTATATGAAAGTAAAACTAAGTTCACTTACCCCACAGTTGAATCTATACGCTCTTCTGTTGTAGTGTCTGGAGGTAGGTCAGTTTTATACACTTCAAAAGTTAATACCACACCTGGGTGATTGGACTTCAAAAGGTTAAAAGGAGAAGTTAGAACCCCTTTCCCAGTTGCCCTTGCTCGCATTATGTTCTCCCTATCTTCCTGATCGCAAAACCAAAAAAGAAAAGTTATTAGAATCAACCAGGTCAGCTCTCACCAGGACTTCTAGGTAATTCTGTAGAAGGGACAAGCCAATTAAAGCAACTCTGATAGTCATTACTCCTCTTAGAAAGTTATGGACAGCTCATAAGTATTGACCAATGTGTAGTGTCAATGGTTGGGATTTGTATTTTTGAGATGTCGACCGCATTATAGTAAACAATTTTTAAATGTAAATGTCTTAATGGATTGAAATCTTGTTTGAATAATATGATTATGATAATTAAATATCTGCTTTGGATAATTGAGTTATGAGTAAAGTATATGATTTGTAGGGCCTGACGACCCCGAGTAATGAGACCTCAATATTTCTATTTGGTTGGAGACATGACGAAATTTCTCTTAGTCCTACCCTTTATTGCAAATTTAGTAACATAACTACCATAGTTTCTTTAAATTCAGTATAATATTATGACAAGCAGTTCAAAATTACCATCAGTTAGTGATATACTACGACCACCTAAAATTCCTTCTAGAACCTTATACAGATACCTAACCATCTTAAATGGCAGATTACTTCTAAAAGCAAATGAAAATATCCTTCTAATTCTCAAGGGGGTTCAAAAGGAAACAAGCAGTGAATATAGAAGTCAAAGGGGGCACCAAGTTAGGATTGAGCTTTCACAATCAGCGATTCCTGATTTCCTTTTCCTTCTCTACTTGTGTTCCCAACCTTTTCCTACATATACTAAAATATCAAACCAGAAAAAGTTAATGTTCAATACGAATACTCAGAAAAAATAAATTACAAGACGGTATGATATTTGATCTGTAGATAAGGAACTTCTAGATCATGTATCGACAATAAAATCCCTTACATCAGAAAAGTTCACATTTAGTGTAATGAAAACCAAAGCATCAAAAAAACCCAAAAAGATCATATTTGTCGAAATGGTTTTGCACAAAGAAACAGAATCATGTCTTTGCTTGTAAAAAGAAATGAGAAGCATTTGAAATCGAGTTAATTAGTTGTACCCCCCTATGGTTTGTACGCATTTTGGTAACTGTCCCCGTTGTTTTAAAAACAAAAAACACCACCCCGGTGTTCTTTGTTTTTAAAACAACGGGGACAGTTACCAAAATACGTACAAACCATAGGGGGGTATTTATAAATAACCCATTTGAAATCACCTTCCCAGACATCATATCAACCGACACAGTGTGGGATACAGTTACCTGAGAGAATATCACAGGTGCATATTCATCTTCAACGGGTGAAGGGTCAAGTTTCTCAAGTATGTATTCATCATGAACCGGGGACTGGTCCTCAGTTTCCATTTTCTTTATCTGCCATCCGCTGGTTCTCAAATTGCTCTCGGTGAATGTGGTATTTTCAAAGCATAGGACACACCACTCGTTAAGGGCCTTTCAAATGCCGTTCTTGCAATGTATTCTGCAAATGTTTTCTACAAGAAAGAAAAGAATGTATTCATAATTACTACAACAGACCCAGTAAGTCAAAATGTTACGAAAATGCACTGAGAAGCTCATCTATTTCTGGTTATCTCCCAGAGTAAGGAACTGCACAATATAAAATTCTCTAATGAAACATGTTCTTTTAGAACTAGCCAGGGATTTCATCCCAGGACCTCCCCTCTCCTCTCCTCCCCTCCCCTCCCAATACCAAAGGTATCAACCACTTGGTTGCCAAACCTTTTGGTTAACCTTATCCTGAATCATGTTGGTCAACTGTATTCTAAATCACGTAAAAAAATCATTGGCTTA
This sequence comes from Iris pallida, assembly GCA_029216955.1. Taxonomy (NCBI): domain Eukaryota; kingdom Viridiplantae; phylum Streptophyta; class Magnoliopsida; order Asparagales; family Iridaceae; genus Iris; species Iris pallida. The sequence goes on along the minus strand of JANAVB010031417.1, from coordinate 26,099,121 downwards.
TGAAATTATCTATGTTGGATGTTTCTCCAGAGAATCACCAAATACAAATTAAGGATAGACAAATAACCTTTAGAATATACAACAGTATTCTAAATCATGTCGATTAACTATATTCTAAATCATGGTAAAGAAATTGCTGGCTTATCAAATTATCTATGTTGGATGTTTCTTGACAGAATCACCAAATAGAAAAGATACACAAATAACCTTTAGAATATACAATTATTTTCTTCTTGCTTCCCTTCAATAACACAACAATGAAACAATGTATATTCTAATGAAATATGTTTCACTTTTACGAGGACTTGGCCATGCGGCTTGAGCCCCGAAACGGGCTGCTAAATCGGGCTGAGTCCATTAACCATATGGCTTCAAGAAACCTATTCCTTAAAATCTTTTACGGTGCACTCTTATTAGATTAGATTTATGGTTCAAACATTTAGTTGGCTTGATTTCTTCCAAACAGAGAAGACATAAGAGAAGGAAGTGAGGTTTTCTTGTAATATTTTCTCCACCATATTCAACAAATAGGCCGTTTACGCGGCAGACAGATGGTAAGTTCTTGCAAATATTATTACATAAAATGAGAACGAATTGGCATCACAATTACCTTTTATGTCCTATTTATTTCTCTTGAAAAAAACAATATAAATATGTGAATTATAGGATGAACAGCAAGCCAACAAACTATATAGAATACAAATACTGACACTACAAGAATATGAAGAGTAGGAATAAGAAGAAGAAAACCTGATCAATGGCAGAAGGAAGTTTCCCATGGTGAAATGTAGAGATGAGAACGGCTAAAGCATGGACATAAAAGAATGTCTAATAGTTTTGTGTTTGATCCAAGCTCCCTGATCAAACACAAAACTCGCAGTTAACAGAGTGTACCCTGGATTAATGTTGTATACTGACAATCAAAGAATGTCTAATAGTTGACTTCTACAGACCTTTAATAGGGAAAGTTTCTGTCTGTGAATATAAAAGGTCTTACTAATCAAACAGGAAGTCCGGTTTCGCATGACCATAGCTCAAAATCGATGGATGTAGAAAATATAAACAAGTAGGAATAGCATGCAACAATCCAGTTAGGAAACGTGCTGGATTCATAAAATAATGCATCAAAGAAGAACACATATACTGAGTTGACTGAGCACAGTTTATCTAGTCTACAGTTGTGAAATAGGAAGAAAACTGAGGAGTTTGTTGCAATTTCTTCTAGTGATCATAAACTGGTATCCAATTGGCAATTAGTAATTACAGGACAATCTGCAAGAAAGAATTTCTACACTACCAGTAACATTTACTTGTCCATACACTTGAAAAGAACTGTACAGAAAGACTATGGATTCATAAGCTATGTGATGATCCATAAGGAAAGACGTTGGCTTCATAAGCTAATGTTTCAAAAGAGAATCATATACCGCCTTGACTTAGCGCAGTAAATCTAGTCTACAGCTGTAAGATATGAGAAGACCGAGGAGTTTGTTTCAATTTATTTTAGCGCTCATAAACTGGTATTCAATTAGTAATTACAGGACACTCAGCAAGAAAGGATTTATACACTGCCAGTAAGGTTCACTTGTCACACACTTGAGCAGGAATCTAGAGTAAGATTTAATCTGACTGAATTGCAAACCTCTGATGTGTCAGATAAATAAGATGCTAGACGTATAAAAGGTTATACCCATTTGGGTAGATGCTCCAAAATTGTATGACCATTACAACGAGAGTTATTGACAAGGAGCAACACCATGTATAGAAGAAAAAAGCTTCCAACACACATACTATAACTTAGTCATAGCATAAATTAGTTACCTTGAGCAGAGCAAACTACAGCATATATAGAATAAATATCAAACTTATGATTATAAAAAAACCGTGATTTGTTTGACACTTGTCGCACATGATAGATGCATGGTTGTCAAAGGCGCGCCTCGAAGCAAGGCACATCATGTGTGCCTCGCACTTCTCTAGACGAGGCGCATTTATATGGGCGCACCCAAGGCGCAACAACGAAAAGGCGCGTCTGTCACGACCCGCACCCAGATATACGGGTACGAATACGTGGGCCACGTCCAGCCTACGCCGCAGTATCGGCGGTAGAGCGCTGTCAAGTACCCTATACTAACTACAACATCTAAAGATCCATAACTATAAATGTACTCATGTCACATCACGAAAACTAAGGATGATAAGACAGAAATAATAACAATATCACTAGAACAACTAGAATCTACAAGGATCATAAGACAGAAAAATAAAGAAGGAACAACAAGACTAACTAAGGATAACTACCAGGCAACTCACATAGAAGAATAGTGAGATCCACCTCAGTTAGCAACATCATGAAGTCCAATACTGATGGCACAACTACTCCTAAAATTTTGTCAACATATCCAGTCAGGATGGAACGAGCACAAATCTCAAATAACAGTTCTAATTAGATGATATTGAAAATGTAGCAGTAAATAGAGAGAATATAAAAGAAATCACGAAATGTACATGTGAGTATCTTGGCAAGGTAAGCTGTAGATCTAGAGCTAGAACAAAACAAGTAAAACTGATCATGGCATGTACAAGAATCAAGAAACATCTGTCTAAGTGTGTGAGTACTAGCCACAATATGTGGCTGGCTTGGGTCTGCACAAGGTCATGATCTAGCCAATAATACGTGTGGTGTATGATTGGCATTCACAAGGTTCACAAGATACACAATGCGGGTATTGACCACACATCTACACTAATACTTCCCGTCCCCGACCAGTATAGTGGATCCAACCATGACACATCATGACACGCGATTCTCTGAGAGGGTAGCTAGCCTTCGCAGGAATCGTGTCTATACAATGCACAAGGAACAAGAAGGACTTGCACAAGATATACCAAGGAAAGCGAAGAATAACATCTCATGACGGGATCCAGAGAAATACCAATCCGTGTGAACAATGTGTCAAGAGAACAAGAATATCTTACACTAAATACAAGAAACATAGACGATATCATAAAACAGAAATATTATCAGAGAATGTACTCGCCTGAGATCTGGTGGAATATGTCAACTGAGTCCTAGAACAGTGCCTCGAGGACCTATAGGTGGAATACTGTATCAATATAAGGGTTTGAAAGTAAAATCAAGTCATACTAAGTCAAACTAGGTCAAGGCAAGTCAAAGCAAGTCAGGTTGACTTACAGTTGACTTTTGGTCAACTGGTCAACTTTGGTCAACTCTAGGTCAAACTAGGTCAAATGTTGACTCTACTTCGACGTTCAGTCAAAGCAGTCAACCATGGTCAAACAGGGTCAAGGCTAGTCTCTATAAATATCTACAGGGTCAACACATCAATTTCAGTGATTGTGAAATCACTGGAATCGATGGATCTCAAAATACAAACAAAAGAGAAAGATTATAATAATAATAGGGTGAAAACCTACAGATGTTGTCGGATGGTGAAACCAACATCACCAACGTGTCCAGAATGGTCAAATCAGCTAGGATAGCCTATCCATAAGTCCAATTTGGACACAGAGGCAAAAATATAATTTCGGGTCAAAACGGTGTCCGTGTCGGACCCGCTTTGCACCGAAAAATGTGCAAGAATACTAGTCTACCAAACCAAACAAATTATATATCTACGAATCCAGAATGACGATACGAACCCAACGGTATATCCAGAATTGGATTTCGTTGACCCGATCTCAAATTGATCCGTTGACCAGGACATTGAAATTCCGATTTGTACGGAAAAGCGTGTCGGAGCCAATGTTCTCAAAACTCAGCAAATTATATGTCAACGAGTCCAGAATGACGATACAAACTCAACGGTATGTCCAGAATTGGATTTCGATGAACCGATCTCAAAATGACCCGTTAACCCGAATATTGGTATCTAACTTGCACCGAAATGCGTGCCAGAACCAATGTCCACTAAAACCTAGCAAATTATATGTCAACGAGTCCAGAATGACGATACGAACTCAACGGTATATCCGGAATTAGATTCCGATGAGACGGCGTCAAAAAGTTCCGTTGACCCGGACTGTGGGGCCTACTTTGCACCGAAATGCGTGCCAGGGCCCACGTCCTCCAAATCTAACAAAATTTATATGAAAACATGCCAGAACGACGCCACGAGTCTACTGGTGGTGTCAGAAATTGAATCCGGAGTCCCGAGTTCAAAAACGGAATTTTACAACTTGAAAATTACGAACTCGGACGGCCAACTTTGGCGTCGAATTCAACCAATCAAACGTGCTCACAATGAAACAAAACTTAAGGGGTAGGAAGAGGGTTATACTAGCTTCTCATAAGAATTGGTAGCACGCCATACGGAGCTGCGATGGAGGAGATACGAACTGACGAAGTTGGCTCCGCAAAACTGTCCAAAAATTATACCATTTAAACGGTCAACTTGGTGGTCGACTTTGATGTATCAAACGGCGAAATTAACGGACGAAAATTGAGGAAAGTGAAGAGATATATACCGAGATTGAGATGGAGCGAAGAAATCGCTAATCCAACGGTCGAATTTTTCAAAAAATGCGTGCGAAGTTGCTGCGACGAGGCGCACATTCTGAATTCCGTCCGCGTGCGCGTCGACGGGATTCAGTGCATGTAGCACCCAGTTTCTAAAATGAGGGTAATTTTAAAATTTTGTAATTATAATTGTTTAATAATGATATTTAAACCATATTATAATTTTTGGTAATTTTTAGTTATTTTAAAACTATTTAAAACCACGACTTGTGATTTTGATATTTTGCTAGTGCAACCTTAGAGATTTCTTAACCTAGAGACTAACCATGATCATATGAGCCTAGCCATAGGTTTAGAACATCAAGTTAGGACTTTTTAGCCTAAGGAATATTTTGGTAATTTACTAGGAAATTATTGGATTTATGTAATTTATTATTATTTAATTAGTTGATTAGTGTCATGTTAGTCCCTAACCTAGTTTACCCTAATCTAGAGGTTAGCTACTAACCTAGAAGCTTGAGGATAGATATTAGTCATTGGTTAAAGTAGTGTAAATATCTAGATATTACTTTTGTGATATTTCTTGAAAACCTAAAGATCTAAGCTACCTTTACCTTGAAGTCAAACTTCCTTCAAGGTGAAGCAAGCCAAGGACACCCTCCCCTACCCCCATGGCAGGCCACACACCCCCCCTTCCAATATAAACCCATCACATTCATTCATGATTAATTTACATGAATTAAAACCTAGAAAATACCCTTTCCTTCAAACCCCCATAACTTGATCATTTTTGATCCAAATCACCTCTAGTCTTTTGCATTGGGACCCTACAACATCAAGGGTGCTAAGGGAGGCTAGCAATCCAGATTTCACAAAGCTTGGGCATCACCAAGTGGAAGGACAAACACCCTCATGCATAGTTAATATTCTGTTTTTTCTTCATAAATACATGCATATAGGTCTACCTTAGCTGTGGGTCAAGTTTGGTAAAATCTAGGGTTGGTTTGGTGTCCGTATCGGACACGTATCCTAGGTTATAAAACCATGTTTAATGAAATGCCCCAAAGGATTTGATTTTGTTAAAATGTAGAACTAATTACATTTTTGGGTAGCCCTAGACTTGTAGGTTACAACCCTAGTTGACTGAGCACAAATTAGACCCGTGTCCGTGTCGAAAATTGACACGAACCCACTACCAGGACACTGCACTGAGGCATACAGGCTCCCCTGCTACTCGACCCCAATTCCGGACACGACACGCCATGAGGACACGTGCAAATTGACACAGAGGAGAGGGCCATCACTGACAAGCCCCCCCTCGAGTTTGAGACACTCTCGTGTCCTATCGAGGATACGAGGACACGTGCACTGGTCGTGCACTGACAGTGCACACGCGCGCGGGGGCCAACTTCACGCGTGTCGTGTCGCGCGGACACGACACTTGGGCACCTCGTGGTGACACGAGTGTGTAGCCCATCATGTGGCGAACACATAGACACGAGCACGAGACGTGTCGTGTCCTGTGTCGCGAACACGAGGCACTTGCATCGCTGCACGACGCTGCGCATAGCAGCGTGTATCAGTCGAGTTTCCGCGACTGATACGGTGTTCGTACCGTGTCCTGGAGTGACGTGGACACGGGGCAGGCACTTGGACACGTGCACAACCCCTAGGTGAACCTTCGTGCACGAGCACGAGACACATGAGTATGTGTGTCGTGTCCTAGAGTGAGTTGCACACGTGCACGACACTGTGTATATGTGTGTGTATCAGTGTTTACCCGATTGGGTTTCCAGTGAGTTGGACACGTCGTGTCGTGTCTAGACTCTGTGTCAGGCACCCTAGATGCTAGAGGACACTGTAGGACACGATTACCCACCTTGGGTTTCGGGCCTTAGGTCATTTTTTGACTCGGATTTGGGTTTACCCATTGGTCGAGTACACAGTGCCATTTCCAGGATTTTGGGATAATTCCCAGTTTTCAGAGATGAGTTTCAAATCGATTTTTGTTATATTTTATACATGTATTTGCATGTTTTCAGTGTATGTATACGTAGTGTATGTATATGTGTGTGTGTAGGTGGGATTTGAGTGTATATACCTGTGTATATATGTAGATATGAGTATATGTATATATGTATGTATTAGGTATATATGTAGGTGTGTGTGTGAGTTGATTTCTGGGGTTCCAGAAATCTGGAAACACCCCCTCCCCCCTTGTATCAGTGTCCCCTATCTCTCTCTCTCACTCTTTTACACTCACCCTCTCATTTCCTCTCTCTCTCTCTATATATGTATTGTATATACATAGGTTATATATATATATATATATATATATATATATATATATATATATATATATATTTGTATTAGATTATATATTGTGTCTAAATATATATACTATATGGTATATGAGTATTACATAGGCTATAGGCCTATGTAGTTATGTTGTATATATATATATATATATATATATATATATATATATATATATATATATATATATATATAGAAACCTAAATGGTATTAGCCTATGGCCAAATTGGGGGTTGACCCTAATTTGTCTAAGTGACCCCTTGACCTAGGTACCTTAATGACCCTTGTTTGACTCGTGTTGACCAAAGTCAACCTTAGGTCAAAACTTGACCTAAATAACCTAGAATTGACTAGGATTAACCTAAAATGACTAGTTTAACTAGTCTGACCATGTTTGACCTAACTTGACTAGTAGACCTAGTTTGACTAGATAATTGACCATTGTTGACCAAAGTCAACTATAGGTCAACCCTGACCTAATTGACCTAGAAATGGCTTGGATGAACATAGAAGGACTAGTTGACTAAAATTTGACTAAACCCTAACTAGTTGATTAAGTTTGACCATATGGTTATGAGATAGTCCTATGTAATTTAAGATATGTATGGGATTAAGTGGGATAATTAGGAGTTGTGTCATGAATTTGGGTTAGCCCTATAGAGTTGACTTAGATTGTTAATGGTTGACTCTTAACCTAATGACCTTGTGACTAGTCTATGTTGACCAAAACCTTAGTTAGTCTAAGTTTGACCTAGATTTGACTAACCTTAACTAGTTTTACATTGGTTGACCTAACTTTGACTAGTTTGACCTAGTTTGACTTTTAGAGTTGACCAAGAGTTGACTGTTGACCAGATTGACCTAGAATCATGTAGTATGCATTGTATACTCTATTTTTACCATTGTGGATATATTGTGACCTATTTTACTCTAAATAGGACTCTGTGACACCAGTTCGGACATCTATTCATATCAGTCATACAGGGTGACAGGCGAGTACATTCTCTGATCATTTCATACTTGTTATGATTTATATTCTTGCTCTAGATTACTTTACATGATGCTGTCACGTTATTATCACGGATTGGTACTATATGGATCTTGTCATGCGATGTTATCCCCCTCGGGGTGCATCAAATACAGTTGTCATGTGCTTTTCACGAACATCTTGTATTTTATGTACACCGCTTTCATGTATACTCTTGTGCAATCTTGTACTCTCATAATCACGTGAGCAAACATGATAAAAACCTCTTGTGCAAGGTAACGTAACTTGACTGGATCCTTGTGTATTGATTGGGGAGGGTGAGTAGGAAATGGTTATGTGATCAAAATTCCATCTTGTACAATCTTGTGAAATCTTGTATATGTCCTAACCCGTTTATATAACCATATCATGCTCTAAATCACAGGTTACCTACAGTTCTTACTTATCATATATATAGATATTTCCAGTTATCAAATCTCTCTCGTTTTTATATATATTCTTTACAGTCCATGTATCTTACTCTATGCATGCTTTACATTTCCCAACATGATATGAACTGCGTGAGATGTATTGTGCTCGTTCCTGTCCTGACTGGACCTGTTGAAAATATTACAGATGATGATGGTGACTGTCCTACCTTCTATGGGACACATGAGGGTGACCTTCAGGAGCCTGAGGAGCATCTAGCTCAGTAGAGGGTGCCTAGTCTAGTCTAGTGTTTATAGTTTTCATTTTGTATCGGATTGTTCCGATTGTTAGTTGTGACTTAGTTACATTTCAGGTCTTGTACTTATTTGTGTTGGATATCTACTTTGTGTGGTGTGATAACTCTATTATATTCAGTTTCTTCCTTTCATCTGATTCCATATCATGCTCTATCTTTCCTAGACTTGTGTTTGAGATATAGAGTTGTGATGTTATGTTATACCTCCGTGCGGAGATGACAGGTTTATATATCTTGTTGTTAGATGTTAGATGTTATAGATGACCTATACAGCGTTCTACCGCCGACACTGCGGCGTAGGCTGGACGTACCCACGTTCTCGTGCCCCTAATCAGGGTGCGGGTCGTGACACATTTTTGTGGTGGCCCATGCAGGTCTGAGTCGCAATTAGTGCGATCTCGTAATAGTGCTCGACTTAGAGTACTAATTACGAGCCTGCAATTAGGATGTAGGACCTAGGACATGATAGGAGTTTCTCAATCACACCTAGAAAATTTTTCGATCTTTTGATTATCATGATTACTTCCCTTGTATTAAATTAACTGTCCTTCCTTGATAAATCTACTCATGTGCCATATTGATCTCTTTGTTTCGATTCGTCTCCAGGATGACGAAGACGCACCCGCAGGCCACTGGATCGAGTAGCTTGCCCGATAGATCTGACCAGGCTGAGGAGGAGGTTCACGAGACTGCCCCCAGTGATTCCACTATCCCGGAGACCCCGGCAGTTGCACAGGGAGGTCTACTACCTCCACCCCAGAGGGTTTCGGCCGTTGTTCCAGGGATACTGCCGCCACCACCACCGATACCGACGGATACACATCATATGTTCCTTCTCCTTCAGCAGATGATGGAGACTCAGCGGGCCCAGGCATAGGCATCGCAGCGCCAGTCGGAGGCGTCACACCGTCAGATTGAGATGCTGAGGCAGAGCATGGAAAACTCGCATCAGCTTGTACTGGCAGCAGTGGAGAGAGTGGCACCGGGTACGGTGCAGGGCCCTACTGGCCAGCAGCTGTACCAGCAGCAGTCCAGGCCGGGGACAGTAATAGACTTTAGGAAGATGAGCTCCAGAGACTTTACGGGCACAAAGGGCATCCTTTATGCAGACGACTGGCTAGAGGATGTGCAGCGGAGCATGGAGCTGGCAGAGCTTCCTAGAGCACTTTGGGTTTCGGCCGCAGCCAGCCGATTCTTTGATATCGCGCTGACATGGTACCGCACGGATCCTCATGCGTCGGTGAGAGGGCTGACATGGGAGAACTTCCGGAGGCTCTTCAAGGAGAAGTTCTTCCCGGACGTGGCTCTTACAGCATTGGAGGGCCAGTTCGTGGGTCTAGTGCAGGGGAACTCGTCGGTGGACGAGTATGCAGCAGAGTTCTTCCGCCTTAGCAGGTTCACTCCAGATATGATCCAGGATGAGGGACAGAAGGCTCGTAAGTTCCGTAGGGGACTTATTCATGCAGTGCGCACCCGCACCTCGGGACGCCGTGACGCGACGTTCGATCAGATATTGATGGACGCACAGATTGCGGAGGAGGACTTCGGCCTCAAGCCGAAGAGGGGCAGTGATACCTTAGGGGCTAGTTCTAGTGCAGGGCCAGCCAAGCGCCCTCACATACAGCAGAGGCCAGTTCAGCAGCCGTTTCAGGGCCAGGGACATATACTTCACCAGCAGGCACCCAGGCAGCAACAGCACCCTATGTGTAACTTCTGTAAGAAGCAAGGTCACGGATGGGACGACTGCAGGAAGAGGCAGGGCCTGTGTTTGCTTTGTGGTTCAGCAGAGCATCAGTTGAGGGAGTGCCCCAAGAACTTGGCACGATTGGCTCAGGCAGCAGCAGGAGCTAGGGCTCCGACAGGGCAGCAGACGGGACCACCGTTGCAGACTCAGCAGCAGAAGTTTGTCAAGCATCAGCAGCAGGCCAAGGGAGGCCAGCCGGGGCGAGCTTTCGCCATGGCAGTCGATGATGCACAGGCAGAGGGAGAGCTGATTGCAGGTTCCAATCTTTTCGATTCTATTTTCGCATTTGCCTCCTTATAACTATCTTGAAATTTGATTCTATCTGTTCCTTGTAGTTGATAAATTTTGTTCGGATTTTTCATTGTAAATTATTTTCTTCTAAGATAAGTCGTATGGGCTAGGTCGTCTCGATTATGGGATCTAGAGTCTTCTGTAGTCATGTTAGCCGGCATAGTGAGGACATATAGTCGGACTTTGGACGTATTTCTCGGGTGTGGGAATTTAAGGTTTTCGCGGCCAAGCATGCGGCAATGCGAAAATTTTAAATACCATGATTCTAGAGGTATGTACCTTAGTCGAGGACTCTATGAATATCGTAGCCTTGCTCACTAGCATGACGAAGATTTCGAGTATCATGATTTTGGATAGACGCATATGATTATCAGACTGTGTGTTTGAGACTGTGATTGTTGTGGTGTTTGACCTAGAAGAAGTATGACCATTTTAATTTTGAGGACGAAATTTTCTAAGGAGGGTAGACTTGTAGCACCCAGTTTCTAAAATGAGGATAATTTTGAAATTTTGTAATTATAATTATTTAATAATGATATTTAAACCATATTATGATTTTTGGTGATTTTTAGTTATTTTAAAACTATTTAAAACCACGACTTGTGATTTTGATGTTTTGCTAGTGCAACCTTAGAGATTTCTTAACCTAGAGACTAACCATGATCATATGAGCCTAGCCATAGGTTTAGAACATCAAGTTAGGGCTTTTTAGCCTAAGGGGTATTTTGGTAATTTACTAGGAAATTATTGGATTTATGTAATTTATTATTATTTAATTAGTTGATTAGTGTCATGTTAGTCCCTAACCTAGTTTACCCTAATCTAGAGGTTAGCTACTAACCTAGAAGCTTGAGGATAGATATTAGTCATTTGTTAAAGTAGTGTAAATATCTAGATATTATTTTTGTGATATTTCTTGAAAACCTAAAGATCTAAGCTACCTTTACCTTGAAGTCAAACTTCCTTCAAGGTGAAGCAAGCCAAGGACACCCTCCCCTACCCCCATGGCAGGCCACACACCCCCCTTCCTATATAAACCCATCACATTCATTCATGATTAATTTACATGAATTAAAACCTAGAAAATACCCTTTCCTTCAAACCCCCATAACTTGATCATTTTTTATCCAAATCACCTCTAGTCTTTTGCATTGGGACCCTACAACATCAAGGGTGCTAAGGGAGGCTAGCAATCTAGATTTCACAAAGCTTGGGCATCACCAAGTGGAAGGACAAACACCCCCCTCTCTTTGATTTTTCATTAGAATTGCACAAATAGGTAAATACCCTCATACATAGTTAATATTCTGTTTTTTCTTCATAAATGCATGCATATAGGTCTACCTTAGCTGTGGGTCAAGTTTGGTAAAATCTAGGGTTGGTTTGGTGTCCGTATCGGACACGTATCCTAGGTTATAAAACCATGTTTGATGAAATGCCCCAAAGGATTTGATCTTGTTAAAATGTAGAACTAATTATATTTTTGGGTAGCCCTAGACTTGTAGGTTACAACCCTAGTTGATTTAGCACAAATTAGACCCGTGTCCGTGTCGAAAATCGACACGAACCCCTTGCCAGGACACTGCACTGAGGCATACAGCCTCCCCTGCTACTCGACCCCAATTCCGGACACGACACGCCATGAGGACACGTGCAAATTGACACAGAGGAGGGGGCTATCACTGATAAGCCCCCCCTCGAGTTTGAGACACTCTCGTGTCCTATCGAGGACACGAGGACACGTGCACTGGTCGTGCACTGACAGTGCACACGCGCGCGGGGGCCAACTTCGTGCGTGTCGTGTCGCACGGACACGACACTTGGGCACCTCGTGGTGACACGAGTGTGTAGTCCATCATGTGGCGAACACATAGACACGAGCACGAGACGTGTCATGTCCTGTGTTGCGAACACGAGGCACTTGCATCGCTGCACGACGCTGCGCATAGCAGCGTGTATCAGTCGAGTTTCCTCGACTGATACGGTGTTCGTACCGTGTCCTGGAGTGACGTGGACACGGGGCAGGCACTTGGACACGTGCACAACCCCTAGGTGAACCTTCGTGCACGAGCACGAGACACATGAGTGTGTGTGTCGTGTCCTAGAGTGAGTTGCACACGTGCACGACACTATGTATATGTGTGTGTATCAGTGTTTACCCGATTGGGTTTCCAGTGAGTTGGACACGTCGTGTCGTGTCTAGACTCTGTGTCAGGCACCCTAGATGCTAGGGGACACTGTGGGGCACGATTACCCACCTTGGGTTTCGGGCCTTAGGTCATTTTTGACTCGGATTTGGGTTTACCCATTGGTCGAGTACACAGTGCCATTTCCAGGATTTTGGGATAATTCCCAGTTTTCAGAGATGAGTTTCAAATCGATTTTTGTTATATTTTATACATGTATTTGCATGTTTTCAGTGTATGTATATGTAGTGTATGTATATGTGTGTGTGTAGGTGGGATTTGAGTGTATATACCTGTGTATATATGTAGATATGAGTATATGTATATATGTATGTATTAGGTATATATGTAGGTGTGTGTGTGTGTGTTGATTTCTGGGGTTCCAGAAATCTGGAAACACCCCCCCTTGTATCAGTGTCCCCCATCTCTCTCTCTCACTCTTTACACTCACCCTCTCATTTCCTCTCTCTCTATCTATATGTATTGTATATACATAGGTTATATATATATATATATATATATATATATATATATATATACAATACATAGGTTATATAGATATAATATATATATATATTTGTATTAGATTATATATTGTGTCTAAATATATATACTATAAATATATATACTATATGGTATATGAGTATTACATAGGCTATAGGTCTCTATATATATATATATATATATATATATATATATATATATATATATATATATATAAAGTTATATATATTGTATAGAGATAGAACCTAAATGGTATTAGCCTATGGAACCTAATTATTAGCCTATGGCCAAATTGGGGGTTGACCCTAATTTGTCTAAGTGACCCCTTGACCTAGGTACCTTAATGACCCTTGTTTGACTCGTGTTGACCAAAGTCAACCTTAGGTCAAAACTTGACCTAATTAACCTAGAATTGACTAGGATTAACCTAAAATGACTAGTTTAACTAGTCTGACCATGTTTGACCTAACTTGACTAGTAGACCTAGTTTGACTAGATAATTGACCATTGTTGACCAAAGTCAACTATAGGTCAACCCTGACCTAATTGACCTAGAAATGGCTTGGATGAACATAGAAGGACTAGTTGACTAAAATTTGACTAAACCCTAACTAGTTGATTAAGTTTGACCATATGGTTATGAGATAGTCCTATGTAATTTAAGATATGTATAGGGTTAAGTGGGATAATTAGGAGTTGTGTCATGAATTTGGGTTAGCCCTATAGAGTTGACTTAGATTGTTAATGGTTGACCCTTAACCTAATGACCTTGTGACTAGTCTATGTTGACCAAAACCTTAGTTAGTCTAAGTTTGACCTAGATTTGACTAACCTTAACTAGTTTGACATTGGTTGACCTAACTTTGACTAGTTTGACCTAGTTTGACTTTTAGAATTGACCAAGAGTTGACTGTTGACCAGATTGACCTAGAATCATGTAGTATGCATTGTATACTCTATTTTTACCATTGTGGATATATTGTGACCTGTTTTACTCTAAATAGGACTCTGTGACACCAGTTCGGACATCTATTCATATCAGTCATACAGGGTGACAGGCGAGTACATTCTCTGATCATTTCATACTTGTTAGGATTTATATTCTTGCTCTAGATTACTTTACATGATGCTGTCACGTTATTATCACGGATTGGTACTATATGGATCTTGTCATGCGATGTTATCCCCCTCGGGGTGCATCAAATACAGTTGTCATGTGCTTTTCACGAACATCTTGTATTTTATGTACACCGCTTTCATGTATACTCTTGTGCAATCTTGTACTCTCATGATCACGTGAGCAAACATGATAAAAACCTCTTGTGCAAGGTAACGTAACTTGACTGGATCCTTGTGTATTGATTGGGGAGGGTGAGTAGGAAATGGTTATGTGATCAAAATTCCATCTTGTACAATCTTGTGAAATCTTGTATATGTCCTAACCCGTTTATATAACCATATCATGCTCTAAATCACAGGTTACCTACAGTTCTTACTTATCATATATATAGATATTTTCAGTTATCAAATCTCTCTCGTTTTTATATATATTCTTTACAGTCCATGTATCTTACTCTATGTATGCTTTACATTTCCCAACATGATATGAACTGCGTGAGATGTATTGTGCTCGTTCCTGTCCTGACTGGACCTGTTGAAAATATTACAGATGATGATGGTGACTGTCCTACCTTCTATGGGACACATGAGGGTGACCTTCAGGAGCCTGAGGAGCATCTAGCTCAGTAGAGGGTGCCTAGTCTAGTCTAGTGTTTATAGTTTTCATTTTGTATCGGATTGTTCCGATTGTTAGTTGTGACTTAGTTACATTTCAGGTCTTGTACTTATTTGTGTTGGACATCTACTTTGTGTGGTGTGATAACTCTATTATATTCAGTTTCTTCCTTTCATCTGATTCCATATCATGCTCTATCTTTCCTAGACTTGTGTTTGAGATATAGAGTTGTGATGTTATGTTATACCTCCGTGCGGAGATGACAGGTTTATATATCTTATTGTTAGATGTTAGATGTTAGATGTTATAGATGACCTATACAGCGTTCTACCGCCGACACTGCAGCGTAGGCTGGACGTACCCACGTTCTCGTGCCCCTAATCAGGGTGCAGGTTGTGACAGTGCAAAACGCACGAATCGACTATATGGCGCGTCGAAGAAGAGGGCAATGGCCAATGGGGCCTACCCAGGGGTTCTTCGGAGGGGGTGCGGCCGGCCAAGGGGGCCGACCACGATAGTGGCGCGCGGTGGAGGAGGCTCGGGATGGAGGAGCTGGTGGCGGCGCCGGCGGGGTGCCCGCGCGGTGGGGCGACGACGGCGAGGTGCCCGCACGGTGGGGCGGCGACGGCGGGGTGCCCGCGCGGTGGGGCGATGACGGCGGGGTGCCCGCACGGTGGGAAGGAGGAGGAGAAGAAAAGAAAAGGAATGGTGGTGGTGGTGGTGTAGTTAGATGATGATGGTGAGGAGGAGCTGAAGAAGGAAAAGAAAATGAAGGAGGAGAAGAAATTAATGGTGAAGTAGAAGGAGAGAATGGGGGAGGGGTGTGCTGCTCGTACAGGAGGGGAGGTTTGTGTTAAATAAAGTGAGAGAGAGAGATGGTTTATATATATATATATATATATATATATATATATATATATATATATATATATATATGGGTATATATTATATAAAGAGAGATATTTAGAGTAGAGAAAAAAATATCAGTGGGGTGTATGGGCAGTCATGATGGAGGGTAACATGGAGCTGGGGTTGGGTTCAATGGAGCCGGGTTGGGCCAAAATGGACTAGGTGCAATAAATAAATTATTTTTAGGTATTTATAATCATGGGTAAATAAGTAGCATGTGGGAACTCAAACTAATGGGACAGAAGTGTCATGCTGGTAGTAGGCTTCGTGTGGGCCATGTCCATATTTGGGGGTCGACTAGGTTGGGTCGATGTCGGGTCCCGAAATTAAATTGGAAGTCAGGTCACAAATTACGGTAGATAATTAAATGGTCTAAATTGACCCGAACTTGCGCGAAGCAAAAAGAGTACAAGGGCAAAAGTTCGAGTGGGTACGATATACCAAAATGAAGGTAATCCTATCCACTACAAAACTCATGAAGAAAATTTCCAGAGATGAACATCCCTGACACTCCAAATATCAAAGGCATGGAAAAGAGCAACAGAATAAATTATTTATTGAAACTAATTCAATCAGAAAAATTAAAAAAATCAACCCGAAATTCAGGGTGCTCACATCCTATCCACCTTATAAAAATTTCGTCCTCGAAATTAAAATCATCTAATAGGTCAAGCTAAAACATACAACTGCTATGGCTACAGTACCCAATCTGCTACCCTTGTGATCACCTATGTTGTTTCTCTCTACAGGTATTTTGGTTCAGGTTCAACAAGCTTCTTCCATAAAAACTATGTCTATTTTACCCCTAAGAATCTTCATATCAATAAGAACCTTTACGTATATTCTAAAATATAGGTCATCCTCGAGATACTTATATATATATCAACAATGATTGGCCATCAACCAAAATTCCAATCTCAATATCAATTTGTTTGTTTCCTTATCCCGTCCTAAGTATCTTTATCCTATTAATCACAAGCTCCATGAAATTATACACTCAAAACCTATTCTTGGCATTGAGCCTTCTCTCTTTTTACTAAGAACTCCTGAATATAAATCCTCAAATTCAAACTCTTAAATCATTTACCGATTTATTTATTACCTATGTACATATGTCCTTGTTTCGTTCCTGCTATCTCCCGATCTTACACGCAATGTTATCTCCTTCTATTTCATTCCATATATCGATCTATCCTCCAATCATAAGTAAATGGGTTGTAGATAACCAATAATCACTTGGTCATCAAAGTCTCACAATGTTCAACCCTCGAATCTAAGCACAAGATTCTAGTCCTAAATCCGGAGTCACAAAATATAATATTTCATTACCCCTTCTTAGGTACCTTAAAATCAATCTATACTATCAAACTAATCATTCTTAATGGTTTCTAAGTCCACTATAGTCAGTCACTTATATCTATCCTACAAGCTCAACCCAATGAATCCCTAGAAAAATATACTCATCACAATCACACATAATAACATATTATAGTTACACTACAGAATCTGTTAACAAGGTCTGGCTATTTCAGTCATCAATTAAATAGAAGGAAACAAAGGCCTAAGACTGGATCTAACAATCCATATCAATATTCAAGCAAGATAATGGTCAAGCAAGACAGGAAAGATTGTCGAAATATTTCTAAGAATGGTACGAGGCCAAACGAAATGCATAGGAAGTAGTCGAAGTAAAACTCAAGAACCATATACCTCCATAATTACGTCACATGAAGTTACTATCGCGCTAGTGTACATCTGGCTGCGATTAACTTCCTGGTTCCATAATACAACGGATGGCTGCAGTGCACAGCTGCCACGCCAGATAATATAGGTTCCTGAACTTAACTTGGCTAATATCCGTGAAATATTTCTAAACAATTTTTTTTGTAAAATAAAGGGAAAGATGTTAGTCAAAATGCTTAGGGAGTGGTCCAAGTAGAATTCGAGAAACATATTTAACCATGATGCTGTTATTCGAAGTCATGCCTCGCCAGTATTTCTCTAGATGCAAACTCCCGATTCCGTAATACAAGGATAAATTACTTTTCGAACTTTTCTTGAATAAACTCATGAGGCACTTTCAACAATTACCAGAAAGGACAAGAAGAATTACCCAAGTGGTTAGCAAAGAACAGTTTAGTCAAATCATAGGAAGATGGAACACAAACAATCATGTTGAGAAAATCCTAATTGTGGCTGTAGATAGACAGAGTTAACCAAGACGGGGAAGAATGATGATAAGAATTTGTTCTTGCTCATCCGGTCATAAAAAAGTGAATCCGATTTAAAATATAATCTGATAACCATATACGTCTTCCTGAAATTATGTTGCCAGAATTTTTGCCACGCCAGTAAGCATAGCTGCAATAAACGATGGAGTCCATAACTTGGGTATACACCCTAAAATCATGTCATCTGGAATTCTTACCACGCCAACCGGTATGGCTGAAAGAAAATCCAAATTCCATAACTAGGATAGTATAACCAACATCAGGCTCCACGTCCCTGTCGTGCTAGCTAGTATAACTGCGATAAATTCTAAACTCCATAAATAAGGTAGACATTTATCGTTCTCATCGAATATGCTTATCAGAATATCTTAACTCAATTCATAAAAACTGATCTCAACAAAATCAAAATCGAAGTCAACAACGAACAGGCATCCAGATTCAAAATTCAACGACGAATCAAGGAAGTAATTGGGAACTAGCGAAAACAGATTCCGACGCAGGGTTTAGGAAAAATTCTCATTGAGAAGTTCCAGAGGCACTATCTAGGTCAAGATTGAAAGTTCTGAAATATAATCTAAATAATCTCAACCTTGATATAAGATTGGCAATTCATATTTGATTCTCAACCTAGAGGATATATAAGTTCAACTTATACCTTCCCTCTGGGATCCACAACTCATCCCAAGAAAGAATAAAATTTGATACGGACAATATTTCAAAAATCAAGACGAATAGAAACAAGTGGGAAAAGATTTAAAAAGCTTTCGAAATAAGATTCCCAGGGGTCATCCCTGGAATCTACCAAGAGTTCCTAATATGTGACTGAGTACCAAAATCCTAAAATATTCCATAACTCAACCTTAATCCTATGGCAGGCTCGTAGTAGTACAGATAAGCTCAAGCACTACCACGACTTCGCATTAACTGCAAAGACTGACCTGCATGGGCCACCACAAAAATGTGTCACGACCCGCACCCGGATATACGGGTACGAATACGTGGGCCACGACCAGCCTACGCCGCAGTATCGACGGTAGAGCGCTGTCAAGTACCCTATACTAACTACAACATCTAAAGATCCATAGCTAGAAATGTACTCATATAACATCACGAAAACTAAGAAAGATAAGACAGAAAATAATAACAATATCACTAGACACTAGAATCTACAAGGATCATAAGACAGAAAAATAAAGAAGGAACAACAAGACTAACTAAGGATAACTACCAGACAACTCACATAGAAGAATAGTGAGATCCACCTCAGTTAGCAACATCATGAAGTCCAATACTGATGGCACAACTACTCCTAAAATTTTGTCAACATATCCAGTCAGGATGGAACGAGCACAAATCTCAAATAACAGTTCTAATTAGACGATATTGAAAATGTAGCAGTAAATAGAGAGAATATACAAGAAATTACGAAATGTACATGTGAGTATCATGGCAAGGTAAGCTGTAAATCTAGAGCTAGAACAAGACAAGTAAAACTGATCATGGCATGTACAAGAATCAAGAAATATATGTCTAAGTGTATGAGTACTAGCTACAATATGTGGCCGGCTTGGGTCTGCATAAGGTCATGATCTAGCCAATCATACGTGTGGTGTATGATTGGCATTCACAAGGTTCACAAGATACACAATGTGGGTATTGACCACACATCTACACTAATACTCCCCGTCCCCGACCAGTATAGTGGATCCAACCATGACACATCATGACACGCGATTCTCTGAGAGGGTAGCTAGCCTTTGCAGGAATCGTGTCTATACAATGCACAAGGAACAAGGACTTGCACAAGATATACCAAGGAAAGCGAGGAATAACATCTCATGACGGGATCCAGAGAAATACCAATCCGTGTGAACATGTGTCAAAAGAACAAGGATATCTACACTAAATACAAGAAACATAAACGATATCATAAAACAGAAATATTATCAGAGAATGTACTCGCCTGAGATCTGGTGGAATATGTCAACTGAGTCCTAGAACAGTGCCTCGAGGACCTATAGGTGGAATATTGTATCAATATAAGAATTTGGAAGTAAAATCAAGTCATACTAAGTCAAACTAGGTCAAGGCAAGTCAAAACAAGTCAAGGGTTGACTTACAGTTGACTTTTGGTCAACTGGTCAACTCTAGGTCAAACTAGGTCAAATGTTGACTCTACTTCGACGTTCAGTAAAGCAGTCAACTGTGGTCAAACAGGGTCAAGGCTAGTCTCTATAAATATCTACAGGGTCAACACATCAATTTCAGTGATTGTGAAATCACTGGAATCGATGGATCTTAAAATACAAATAAAAGAGAAGATTATAATAATAATAGGATGAAACCTACAGATGTTGTCGGATGGTGAAACCAACATCACCAACGTGTCCAGAATGGTCAAATCAGCTAGGATAGCCTATCCATAAGTCCAATTTGGACACAGGAGCAAAAAAGTAATTTTGGGTCAAACGGTGTCCGTGTCGGACCCGCTTTGCACCGAAAACGTGCAAGAATACTAGTTGTCACGTCCCGCTTCCCAGATTTGAACGGTGACGTCAAACACATCCCTAGGCTACGCGCAAAAATTCGCGATTGTCGCCCGTAAATCAGCAGAATGGAAAATATAAGGAAATTTACATTGCATTACACATAGTATTTATAGTACAAGGAAGCTTATCTAACAGTACATTGTCTTACAAGTAATTTACGAAAGTAACTACGACAGCACTAGTCATAAACTGAAAGTCTTCAGGTCACTGCTCCTCGACGTACAGTGGCAGTGCCTCGGCAGGATTGTCTTCTTCTTCTCCTAGTGAACAAATACTAGGTCAGTTTAGAAACGACAAGCAAGCCCTCGGCCAAGGAGGGTGACAAACAAAAGAAATATGAAGTAAAATGAGACAATTAGTTTTTGTAAAATAGTCATATTTAATGAAGCATTTTGTTGATGTGTGAGTGTCCTGTTCCTCTTATCCAGATAGGCGTGATGGCAAGTAATGATGTTAAACGAAAATAAATCTAACATGCAATGCAGTATTGGAGAACCCCTGAATATTCATCTAAATGATTTCCAATCAGCAATCCCGTTAACCCGGGATCAGGCTGTGAATTCAGTGGCACGGTACTTAGTATCCGGCCTGGAGCCTCCCTTGGGCTTAATAATCATCTATTCGATGTTGCTGTCGTAATAGATGTAAAAATCTGAAGCACGAAAACAAGAGCCTCCCTTGGGCTTAGTTTGCCTCCCTTGAGCAAACGAAAATACGTGAGCTAAGCCCCACAAACTCCATTCGCATGGCCTTACGAATGAGTAGAAATTTACTGATCAGCTTTTAATTTTATTATGCTATGGGACTATTTAGGAATATCCAGATTGTTCTTCCCCGCCCAATGCTTCCTAGTTGTTTTCGTAAGTATCTTTCCTAAATGACTTTAGGTCTTAAATACTAATCCAATATTTTCCGAAAGTCAGGAATTTAACTACCTCGTGAATTTTTCAAAAATTTCGGCAGAGTCTCCTTTGTATAGGATGACTCCGAAAATTCACAAGAGACATTATATAACATAAAAATATAATTCCGGGTTCGCCGACCCCTTCGGTGGAGCAACTCTCAACACCGAAAATCCACACAAGTATCAAAAATGCTTAACAATTATTCCTTCTTACCATACAAGCAAGCAAGCAATCATGCATTTAAATTAGGCAAGCAAGTTTTCCTTGATCTTTGCGGCTTGCAAATCACTATCCCAAGTATCAAAATGAAGTTATTAGTAGAACAAAGATATTAAACCTACTTCCATATGACATGACTTGAGAAAACCATGTTAGACTCCTTGTAACATTGCATGATATGCAAGGGAGTTAGAAATTCATAAATGTAAAGTTACCGTGGTGTATGGGAACTTGCAAAATACTTAATTTAACTATCAAACCATATCAAAGTAAGTTATTTGATAAATTTAATAATTTGGACATAATGAATATCATGTTCACTTGAATTCCAATTTCAATTACCCCTCTACTTGTGACATAAATCATCTCATTATATATATATATATATATATATATATAGAGAGAGAGAGAGAGTCAAATGTCCATTCGTTATGTCTATACATATTGCATTTCAACTTACATGTCCAATATATAGAAATCCTAGTTATATAATTCACATACAATTGCCTAATTGAGTTGATATGTTCTATTGTGTTGTGTCCAAATGTTGTGTTCTAATCTCTTCTCACAAAATATCATTTGTATATCTTTATATATATATATATATATATATATATATATATATATATATGTCATTTTCATATTCCAACTACTCCTATCTATATATATGTGGATTTTGCAATTTTATCATAAACCTACAAAATTTCAGGATTAATAATCATTCATTTTAATTCATGTAGACAACAAAACAAATATTTTGAGGGAAAGAGAGATGGAGGACTTGCTTCCAAGTATTATCCTAACCTCCAAAACTACCAAAATCTTACCATTTAAAGATTCTTATGATCTTAACTTATAATTTCAAATATAACTTACGGGACAAACTTACGGGATGAGAAAGCTTCTCCTACGGGAATAACTTACGGGACAAACTTACGGGATGAGAAAATATACGTATGGTTCTCTTCTTTATTTCTTTCACTTTAAAAATGTTAGATCTCTCCTTTAAAAAAAGAACCTATCTCTATCTTAAAGATAAGTCTATTTATTTTTCAAATAGTGAGAAATTTATTTATTTATTCAAAAATAGAGATAAAAAGTTAATTTTATAATTTTTTAAAGTAGAGATGGATTGTTTTAAATTTTTTTTATCTTTAAACGTAATATCTTTTTAAAATATTATTCAAAAATATACTTAATATTAATGTTAATTTTAATATTATTTCTCATGTTAGTTTTTTGGTGCTAACTTTATTGTTTATTAATTTTAATTTTAATTTCAACATTAACATTAAGTTTAATTTAACATTAACATTAATATTATATTAACATTAACATTATATTAACATTAACATTAAAATGTAATATTAAATTAAATTAAGATTAAGAATATAATTTAATTAAGATTATAATTTAAATTTAGATTTAGATTTATATTTATTAAAAACAAAAAAAATTTAATTTAAATTAAATTTAACATTAACATTAAAATTAAAATTAAATTAGATTTATATTTAAATTTATTTAAAACAATTTAATTAATTTTAACATTAACATTAACATTAACATTAAAATTAAATTAACATTACATTAACATTAAAATTAACTTTAACATTAAATTTAAATTATGTAAAATTAAAATTAAAATTAATATCAACATTATATTAAGATTAACATTAAAATTAATATTTTAAATATAATTTTTAAAGGTATATTTATTTCTAAGGATAGATTCTTTTTTTTAAAAAAATTATCTTTATTTAAAAAATAAATGGAATAATTTATCTATCTCTATTTTTAAAAAAAAAAATCCCTCTTGTTTAAAACTAAATTGATAGATAAGCCTTATTTTTTAAGATAGAGATATTTTCTTTTTAAGAGTAGAATAGATATTTAAATATTAAAGAGAATAAATTTCAGAAGAGAAACATACGTATATTTCGGCTAGATATTTTGAGTTTTTTTCTCTCCGTAAGAAATTACTCTATCCCGTAAACTCTTCCCGTAAACTTATCCCGTATAAGAAGGGGACTATATATATATATATATATATATATATATATATATATATATATATATATATATATATATATATATATATATATATATGTCATTTTCATATTCCAACTACTCCTATCTATATATATGTGGATTTTGCAATTTTATCATAAACCTACAAAATTTCCAGGATTAATAATCATTCATTTTAATTCATGTAGACAACAAAACAAATATTTTGAGGGAAAGAGAGATGGAGGACTTGCTTCCAAGTATTATCCTAACCTCCAAAACTACCAAAATCTTACCATTTAAAGATTCTTATGATCTTAACTTATAATTTCAAAATTTAAAATGAATTCACAATTATTCAAAATTAACATAGATAAAAAAAAATTAAGAGAAGGAGGAAAAAGAGGACTTGCCTTGGGTTGGAAATTGACCTAGCTTTCCTCACAATTCCTAATTTTAAACCCAATAACAACAACAAAATTTTGTTAGTAACTCTAATCCTGGGTTTAAAGTTGAATTAGAGATTGGGAAAAAGTGGTTTAGCAATTACCTAGGTTTTCATTCTTTTCCTTTCTTTTTTTTTTTTGAAGTGGAAGAGGAAGATGAGGAAGAAGATGAAGATGAAGAGGGAGTGAGGGGGTGGCCGGAGTGGTGGTGGTCCGGCGGTGGGCAGCGGACGGCGGCGGCGGGCGACGGACGGCGGCAGCAGGCCGACGGGGGTGGTGGGGTGGTTTGTGTGTGTGTTTGTTTGTTTTTTTTCTTTGCTTGTGTGTGTGTGGGTTTATATGTGGGAATTTAAAAGGGGGGAGAAGTGGATGAGGTGTCCCCCCCCATTTAATACATGGGGACACATAATCCTTTCTCCATTCTTCTTAAGAGACACATGGCATGACATGTGTCATGCCATGGAAAATCCTCTCTTTTTTTTGAAAACAATTAATAATAATAATAATAAAATAATTAATAATAATAAGGGTATGACAAGTCTACTCCCCTTATAAAAATTTCGTCATCGGAATTTGAAAGTACAACAATTGATTACTAACCTGGCTTAGGGAATAGATACGGATATTGCTTCCGCATATCTTCTTCTTTCTCCCAAGTCGAATTTCCAGGCGAATCCTTGCTCCATGCGACTCGTACTAATGGAATGATCCGATTGCGGAGTACCTTCTCCCTTCGATCCAAGATCCCAACTGGTTTCTGTTCTATTCGTAGTGTAGGTCCGATGGTGATTTCTGAATGGTCGAGTATATGGCTCGGATCCGACACGTATCTTCGTAGCTGGAAAATATGGAATACATTGTGAACTCCTTCTAGAGTTGGTGGCAAGGCAAGCCGATATGATACATTTCCTACTCTTTCCAATATGTCGAAGGGTCCAATGTATCTCGGACTTAGTTTCCCTCTGGTTCCGAATCTGATGGTTCCCTTAGTTGGTGAAATCTTCAGAAACACGTGATCTCCATGTTGGAACTCTAATATTCTTCGATGCTTATCGGCCCACATCTTCTGTCTATCTTGAGCTGCTTGCAAGTGACTTCTTATTGCCTTGACTATGTCCACAGTTTGTGTTACTAGTTCTGGCCCTAGCAATTGTCTTTCTCCTACGTCGGTCCAACATACCGGCGATCTGCACTTTCTACCATATAGTGCTTCAAAGGGAGCTATTTTGATGCTATCATGGTAACTGTTGTTATATGAAAACTCTACCAAATATAGATGATCATCCCATGCTCCTCCAAAATCTAAAGAACAAGCTCTCAGCATGTCTTCTAGGGTCTGAATGGTCCTTTCCGACTGGCCGTCTGTTTGGGGATGGTAGGCGAAGCTATACTTCAGCTGAGTGCCAAGATTTCCTTGCACACTTTTCCAAAAATGTGAAGTGAATCTGGTATATCTATCCGATACTATACTCACTCGCACTCCATGTTGACTGACAATCTGTTTCATGTACATTTCTGCCAGTGCCTTTGTCGACTGTCCAACTCGAAAGGAAAGAAAACGAGCGGACTTCGTAAGTCTATCTATAATGACCCAAATAGCATTATTACCCCTTTGGGTCCTAGGCAGTCCTATCACAAAATCCATCGTGAGATGCTTCCACTTCCATTCGGGTCTGGGCAAAGGCTGAAGAAGTCCTGCTGTCCTTTGATGTTCTGCTTTCACTTGTTGACAGACGAGACATCTGGATATAAATCTGGAGACTTCTCTTTTCATTCCGTGCCACCAAAATATTTGTTTCAAATCTTTATACATTTTAGTGCTGTCCGGATGAATAGAATATTGTGAGTTATGG
This sequence comes from Iris pallida, assembly GCA_029216955.1. Classification (NCBI taxonomy): domain Eukaryota; kingdom Viridiplantae; phylum Streptophyta; class Magnoliopsida; order Asparagales; family Iridaceae; genus Iris; species Iris pallida. Next base: position 26,073,031 of record JANAVB010031417.1, on the reverse strand, counting down.
GCTTCTGTCATGACCTCTGTTCTTAAATTTTCACTGGGCACACATAATCGATCTTCGAATCTTAATGATCCGTCCGAATGCTTCCTTATCCCGGTCTGGAGCCCTGCTTCTGTTTGTTTCCAAATTTTCTGAAGTTTTGAGTCATTTTGTTGAGCCTCTTTAATTCTGTCTATTAAGGAGGATTGCACTTGTAAGTTTTGCCACATTCATTCCGTTATCGGGTATATCACTTCAATTCCATTTTTCTTAAATCCTCAAGGATCTCCTTGGGTGTATTGATAAAGAAGGCTTCGGGTCTTCTGCTTAGAGCATCAGCCACCTTATTAGCCTTGCCTGGGTGATATTCCAGCTCCATATCGAAGTCTTTTAGTAACTCCAACCATCTTCTCTGTCTCATATTGATCTTCTTTTGCGTGAAGACATATTTTAAACTTTTGTGGTCTGTGTATATTTTGATTTTCTCTCCACATAAATAATGCCTCCATAACTTGAGTGTGAATACTACAGCTGCAAGTTCGAGATCGTGAGTTGGATAATTTCTTTCATGTATCTTTAATTGTCGGGATGTATAGGCTATGACTCTGCCGTGTTGCATCAGTACACATCCCAGACCCTTACCTGATGCATCACTATATATCTCATATCCACCCAAACCAGATGGCAATGCCAGTACTGGGGCCGAAATTAATCTTTCCTTCAATTCGTCAAATGCCCTTTGACATTGTTCTGTCCAATTAAACTTTTTTTCTTTCCGGGTAAGACGGATTAAAGGTTCTGCAATTCTTGAAAAAATTTCTACAAATCTTCGGTAATAACCAGCTAGTCCTAAGAAACTTCTGATTTCTGCTACGGACTTAGGTGTTGGCCAAGACTTAACTGCGTCCACCTTCTTCGGGTCTACCGAGATGCCTTCTCCGCTGATAATATGCCCTAGAAATGGTATTTGGTCCAGCCAAAATTCACATTTACTGAGCTTGACATATAATTGTTCTTCTCGCAACGTTTGTAATACAATCCTCAAGTGTTTTTCATGCTCCTCTTCATTTTTGGAGTATATAAGGATGTCGTCAATGAATACAATCACGAATTTATCCAGATATTGATAAAATACTCGATTCATCAGGTCCATAAATATGGCAGGTACATTTGTTAACCCGAATGGCATAACTAAGAATTCATAATGCCCATATCGAGTCCTAAATGCAGTCTTAGGGACGTCTTCCTTCTTTACCTTCACTTGATGATATCCGGACCTTAGATCAATTTTTGAGAATACTCTTGCCTCTCCTAACTGGTCGAATAGTTGATCAATTCTAGGTAGAGGATACTTATTCTTAATGGTGACCTCATTCAAAGCCCTATAATCAATTACCAGTCGTAGGATACCATCCTTCTTTTTCACAAACAATACTGGTGCACCCCACGGCGACGCGCTGGGTTGAATAAATCCTTTTGCTAACAATTCTTTTATTTGTTTATTCAACTCAGCTAATTCCTCTTTGTTTATTGGATATATTTTCTTGGCTATGGGAGCTGCTCTTGGGATTAGATCTATAGAGAATTCTACAGCTCTATCTGGGGGTAGCCCTAGCAATTCTTCTGGGAATACATCTTTAAATTCCTCCACTATCCTTGGGAATGATTGCTCTACCGATTCTTGCAACATTGCTTGAACTGGTAATTCAAACTTCTCTAGTTCTTCCATATTGAATTCATTTTGGTCTCGCACAAATTCATAAGACTCTCCATCGGGAAGTTGAAATGTAACTTTCTCTTGACCACAATCTATATTGGCTAGTGTTGCGGTTAGCCAATCTATGCCTAGTATCACATCGTAGTTGCTTGTCGGGAAAACAAGTAACCGAGTTCGAAAAGCTCCTCCACCCAACTTTATGGGACATTTACTACATACGCGATTAACTATCAACCATATCAAAGTAAGTTATTTTGATAAATTTAATAATTTGGACATAATGAATATCATGTTCACTTGAATTCAATTTCAATTATCCCTCTACTTGTGACATAAATCATCTCATTATATATATATATATATATATATATATATATATATATATATATATATAGAGAGAGAGAGAGAGAGAGAGAGTCAAGTGTCCATTCGTTGTGTCTATACATATTGCATTTCAACTTACATATCCAATATATAGAAATCCTAGTTATATAATTCACATACAATTGCCTAATTGAGTTGATATGTTCTATTGTGTTGTGTCCAAGTGTTGTGTTCTAATCTCTTCTCACAAAATATCATTTGTATATCTTTATATATATATATATATATATATATATATATATATATATATATATATATATATATATATATCATTTTCATATTCCAACTACTCCTATCTATATATATGTGGATTTTGCAATTTTATCATAAACCTACAAAATTTCAGGATTAATAATCATTCATTTTAATTCATGTAGACAACAAAACAAATATTTTGAGGGAAAGAGAGATGGAGGACTTGCTTCCAAGTACTATTCTAACCTCCAAAACTACCAAAATCTTACCATTTAAAGATTCTTATGATCTTAACTTATAATTTCAGAATTTAAAATGAATTCACAATTATTCAAAATTAACATAGATAAAAAAAATTAAGAGAAGAAGGAGAAAAAAGAGGACTTGCCTTGGGTTGGGAATTGACCTAGCTTTCCTCACAATTCCTAATTTTAAACCCAATAACAACAACAAAATTTTGTTAGTAACTCTAATCTTAGGTTTAAAGTTGAATTAGAGATTGGGGAAAAGTGATTTAGCAATTACCTAGGTTTTTCTTTCTTTTTCTTTCTTTTTTTTTTGAAGTGGAAGGGGAAGATGAGGAAGAAGATGAAGATGAAGAGGGAGTGAGGGGGTGGCCGGAGTCGTGGTGGTCCGGCGGCGGGCGGCGGACGGCGGCAGCAGGCCGGCAGGGGGTGGTGGGGTGGTTTGTGTGTTTTTTTTTTCTTTGCTTGTGTGTGTATGTTTATGTGTTGGAATTTAAAGGGGGAGAAGTGGATGAGGTGTCCCCCCCCATTTAATACATGGGGACACCTAATCCTTTCTCCATTCTTCTTAAGAGACACATGGCATGGCATGGAAAATCCTCTCTTCTTTTTTTTTGAAAACAATTAATAATAATAATAATAAAATAATTAATAATAATAAGGGTATGACACTAGTCTAGCAAACCTAATAAATTATATGTCAACGAATCCAGAATGACGATACGAACCCAACGGTATATCCAGAATTGGATTCCGTTGACCCGATCTCAAATTGGTCCGTTGACCAGGACATTGAAATTCCGATTTGCACAAAAAAGCGTGTCGAAACTAATGTCCTCAAAACTCAGCAAATTATATGTCAACGAGTCCAGAATGACGATACGAACTCAATGTTATGTCCAGAATTGGATTCCGATGAGCCGATCTCAAAATGATCCATTGACCCGGATATTGGTATCCGACTTGCACTGAAATGCGTGTCGAAACCAATGTCCACTAAAACCTAGCAAATTATATGTCAACGAGTCCAGAATGACGATACGAACTCAACGGTATATCCGGAATTGGATTCCGATGAGCCGACGTCAAAAAGTCCCGTTGACCCGGACTGTGGGGCCTACTTTGCACCGAAATGCGTGTCAGGGTCCACGTCCTCCAAATCTAACAAACTTTATATGAAAACGTGCCAGAACGACGTCACGAGTCTACTAGTGGTGTTAGAAATTGAATTCGGAGTCCCGAGTTCAAAAATAGAATTTTACAAATTCGAAATTACGAATTCGGACGGCCAACTTTGGCGTCGAATTCAACCAATCAAACGTACCCACAATGAAACGAAACTTAAGAGGTAGAAAGAGGGTTATACCAGCTTCGCATAGGAACTGGTAGCACGTCAGACGGAGCTGCGATGGAGGAGATACGAACCGACGAAGTTGGCTCCGTGAAACTATCCAAAAATTATACCATTTAAACGGTCAACTTGGCAGCCGGTTTTGATGTATCAAACGGCAAAATTAACGGACAAAAATTGAGGGGAGTGAAGAGCTATATACCGAGATTGAGATGGAGCGAAGAAATCGCCGATCCAACGGTCGGATTTTCCGAAAAATGCGCACGAAAGTTGCTGCGATGAGGCACACATTCTGAATTCCGTCCGCGCGCGCGTCGACGGGATTCAGTGCAAAATGCACGAATCGACTATACGGCGCGTCGAGGAAGAGGGCAGTGGCCATGGGGCCTGCCCAGGGGTTCGTCGGAGGGGGTGCGGCCGGCCAAGGGGGGCGACCACGATAGTAGCGCGCGGTGGAGGAGGCTCGGGATGGAGGAGCTGGTGGCGGCGTCGACGGGGTGCTCGACGGTGGGGCAGAGACGACGGGGTGCCCGCGCGGTGGGGCGGCGACGGCGGGGTGCCCGCACGGTGGGAAGGAGGAGGAGAAGAAAAGAAAAGGAATGGTGGTGGTGGTGGTGTAGTTTAGATGATGATGGTGAGGAGGAGCTGAAGAAGGAGAAGAAAATGAAGGAGGAGAAGAAATTAATGGTGAAGTAGAAGGAGAGAATGGGGGAGGGGTGTGCTGCTCGTACAGGAGGGGGGGGGGGGTTTGTGTTGAATAAAGTGAGAGAGAGAGAGAGAGAGAGAGATGGTTTATATATATATATATATATATATATATATATATATATATATATATATATATATATATGTGTGTGTGGGTATATATTATATAAAGAGAGATATTTAGAGTAGAGGAAAAATATCAGTGGGGTGTATGGACAGTCATGATGGAGGGTAACATGGAGCTGAGGTTGGGTTCAGTGGAGCCGGGTTGGGCCAAAATGGACTAGGTGCAATAAATAAATTATTTTTAGGTATTTATAATCATGGGTAAATAAGTAGCATGTGGGGACTCAAATAAATGGGGCAGAAGTGTCATGCGGGTAGTAGGCTTCGTGTGGGCCATGTCCATATTTGGGGTCGACTAGGTTGGGTCGATATCATGTCCCAAAATTAAATTGGAAGTCAGGTCACAAATTACGGTAGATAATTAAATGGTCTAAATTGACCCGAACTTGCGCGAAGCAAAAAGAGTACAAGGAAACAAGTTCGAGTGGGACACGATATACGAAAATGAAGGTAATCCTGCCCACTACAAAACTCATGAAGAAAATTTCCAGAGATGAACATCCCTGACACTCCAAATATCGAAGGCATGGAAAAGAGCATTTAAAGATAAATTAAACAGAATAAATTATTTATTGAAACTAATTCAATCAGAAAAATTAAAAAAATCAACCCGAAATTTAGGGTGCTCACAGCGTCTAGGCACGCCTTATATATATATATTTTTTTACCAAAAAAATGAGACATAGAGATAGTCCTTACCTCATACAAGTGGTAGGGTGGTAGTCCTTCCACGGTTGCCAAAGTTGACTACAGTTGAACTTGAAAAACTAAAATTTACTAAAAGCGTAGTATGAAAAATATAAATTCTTGTTAGTTTTGTTGAGTGTTATTGTTGCTATACTAGTTCACTTGGTTATGTTAACATGTTTTTGTTGGTTTTAATATGTTATTTGCTTTTATTTCTTATGTTACTAATTTATTTATATATATTTTATATTATTTTTTTATTTTGTGCCTCACTTCACTCGGACACGCGCCTTAAGTGTGCCTTGCACCTCGGACAATATGGACCATTTGCGCCTCGAGTGCGCCTTGCGCCTTTGACTACCTTGGATAGATGTCAACGAATACACTGACATACCACCTCTGACACGAATCTGTCCAAACTCCAATGTCCATGTCATGTCAATCTATGGCATGTTTCGGACATGACACAGTCACGCCATACTAAATGAGCGCCAAAATCAATGACATATCTGTACCGTCGTGTCCATATTGAAGCAAATACATCAACTAAATATTCCTAGGTGGACTTCCAAATCTTCTTAACTTACAAGTCCAATCAAATAGAATCTTACAGGATAATTTGGACCGTTAACAGAGCACATATAAAATGATTTCAACGCTGTCAAACATACCAATGATCACATCAACAGTACAACAACAGCAACAAAGCCTTTATCAACGGTAATATCCAAAAATATAATTCACGGCAACATATCAGTCTCTAATCATGCAACCTAGATTACTTTATAGTAATGCATTACACAAACACATATCCTTATAAACTAACAAAATATGGTATGTAGCCAAAACTTTACTTAAAATTAGACTATTACCTCTCTAAGAGTACCACAAACTGTGGGTTTCTCGTCAAGACTTCTAAACTGAAAGTTGGGTGAGGTCATGACTCCGTAATAACTAACAACATCAAGAAATACGTTAATTAGTTTGTTATTATCTCAATAAATAAATAAAAACAATGGATGTTAGCTTTTTTACTTAGCACATTCTTATGGCTAATTCGCTCGAGGCAAAACTAAAAGTTCAGAGACTAAAAGTCCACTTCTAAACTGAGAAATTTAATACCCCACTCCCCAGACGTAAGGTAATCCTCTAAAAAAAACCTAACTTAGGGGACACCATAGAGACTTTTTTTTTAGAACCCCCAATTTGGCACACGAAACTTGAAGGCAAGTGCACTTTTAAATTTCAGAATGGCAACCTTTAAATACGCATTCTAATAGGTGAAATATTACCTGTTATTTCAAACTAAATAGAAGGGGAAGAAAAAGTGAAATTAAACAAAAGTAAAAGTCGATCAAACCCTAGTTTTAACAACTTTCCATAAACGGAGCCAAACTTAAAAATAACCATAGCATCCAACTCACCAAGTTTGATATAGTTTCACTTGATTCTGCACATTTCCGGTTTCATTGTTTCTCTGTACATCATCAAAAGGCAACCAACAGTTGAATCAAAGCAAAACAAAATATTTAAAAATTGAAGCTTCACTACCAAATAAACAGAAAATTGAGAAATACCTTACAAAGTGAAGAAATTATAAACCCCTGCTGCATCACCCTTCAAAACGCAAAATTGTTCTGGTCGTTCATGGAGAAAACAAACTGGATTATAACCAGAATTTTCTTCCATATTTTTCAGTTGAAAACCCTAAAATTCGAAATGTGTGATACCAACTACTAAACACAAAGGAGATGCAGAAGTCTTTTATTTCCACCGAACCGATATGATCGGAACCAGAAAGAACCAAAACCCTAGCCTAATTTGAAGATTTTGATAGAGTGACGACGGAAACGGAAATGAAGTGATAGAAACCCTAAGCCTAATTTCGAAGAAGAAGTACCAAAACCCTAAGGGGGCGTTTGGTATGCGGAATACTATATAGTCGGAAATTCTATATTCCCGGGAATCAAATTTCAAGGAATTAAATTTCCTGGAAAATTACATTTCCATGTTTGGTGACAATATAAATATTCCCGAAAAAAATAAAAAATAATAATAACGAAAAAAATGAACAAATATAAAAAAATCGGTAAAAACGACAAAAAGGGTAAAAGAAAATAAAATGGTAAAAGGCAAAACGACAAAAACGATAAAAAACGACAAAAACGATGAAAAACGACAAAAATCGGTTAAAACGACAAAATGAGCAAAAAACGACAAAAATGTATAAACGACAAAAAAACAAAAAAAGTGTAAAAACGAAAAAAACCAAAACACGACAAAAACGTCATAAAATCGGTAAAAACGACAAAAAAACCAAAATGCGTCAAAAACGACAAGAACAACAAAAAAATCGGTTAAAATGACAAAAAATCGGTTAAAAACGAAAAAAATCGGTTAAAAACAAAAAAATCGGTTTAAAACGACAAAAAATAACCAAAAAGAGACAAAAACGGAAAATAATCGACAAAAATGACAAAAAATAGGTTAAAATGCCAAAAAATCGGTTAAAACGACAAAAAAACGGTTAAACAACAAAATGACAAAAAATCGGGTTAAAACGACAAAAAATCGGTTAAAACGACAAAAAATAACAAAGAAGCGACAAAAACGACAAAAAATCGATTAAAAGCGACAAAAAAGCGACAAAAATGACCAAAAAGGCCACAAAATTAGTAAAAATGAGTAAAAAGCGACAAAAACGACTAAAAATCGGTAAAAACAACAAAAAAGTTGCAAAAACGAAAACAATCGCTTAAAATGACAAAAATTGACAAAAAAGCGACAAAAAGGACAAAATTGGGTAAAAACAATAACAAATAATCAAAAAGTGACAAAAGATAAAATGGGTAAAAACGATAAAAAATTGCTTAAAACGACAAAAAAATTGGTAAAAAC